>CM070717.1:12772407-12869907 GCA_036346275.1 Otatea glauca | reverse complement strand
TATCGAACCGGTTCGATACGCTCAAAAATCACGATTTTTGTCGTTTTTCAAACCCTACTTCCAATTCCATGTTATGTACAAAAAACAGCCTGACACCTTAGAATAAGAGGAATACATATAGGTAAGTTATGATTCCATCTCTCTCTGTAGTCAGCATCCAGTACATGCAATGACAAATACACCGGCAAGTCTGGAGATGTTGTCTGAAGAATAAAGCTTCTGTTCGGTATCAATTCCCCTCTCGCTAGGTACTGTTTGTTCTATTTCAAGTCTCATGAATTCATACGTAGCCCATCGGATCAGTCAAGTTGCTGCAAAGCCTGTTACTTCTCCACATGCAGTGTCTAAAGAATAAAGTCTTCACATTAATCGACGCAGGAGAAAGCCATGGTCTGCAGCCCTGCTTTTGGTTCATCCACTATACAGCTGAAAACAGGGTACCGATGTCTAGCTCACTCCGACCAATCACTGTCGGCCCTGGTAACCGGCAGTGATGTCATTATAGACCTGGCAGTGATGTACTGTTCTGTAGTAGTGATAATTTACTATAGCTCACTTTAGACAAGCAATTTAGGGCTAATACCACCATCACTTCACATAGGCCACATGCGCCTTTACATTAATAAACCAGGATATTACGTTAACTGCTTCTTGAATTTGTTTTTGTTCCAAAACTGGCTAAAGCTTCTATACCATGATACATACAAAATGTAATATATCTATCACGACATTGTCTTAATTAAGATGATACCTACTTGCGTTCTCCATACAGAAAACCACTAGCCTGCACCAAGAAAACGAAAGTTGGAAACCCCATGAATACCCGCTTAGCACCAATAGGTCTTCCATGGAGTAAGCTAGCCTGTCCTTGAGAAGCATTCATGACCAGAGCTTCATATCTCTTTCTTATTATCTACGTTTAGTTGTGTTCCTAGCTATCACTCACTAACAATCTCATATTATTAATTGTTCGTTTCTCAGTGGAATAAAAAAGCATTTCCCATTTATTAATTGGTATATGCAATATCAATTTGATTCTAAAAACAATTCTCACTTTAACTGACATGCACAATTTAATTTTTTCATTTGATACAATTTTAAGATGACATATACTCTGGTATTAATGTTTATGTAAGTATTAGTTTGGAAGATGCTAGAAACATTAGATTTAGTGATCATTGTGTTGCAATATTTGACTAAAGTTGACAAGGAAAAGGAACAGTCTAGCACCGGGGTCTATTCCTAGACTATGTTGGCATATCATGATCATTATCTGGAGTAGAATCAACAATCGAGTTTTGTTCAGTAGAGGACTCGACAATAACGAATATTTTGGAGTAATAACAGAGCATATATAGCTAGGTTTGTCAAAACTACGATGATTTATTCATCTTTTTAGTAAAAACATTAATCAACCATATATTTATGATTTAGAATACCAAGAAATTTACCTATGTTTCAATAATTTAATCCAAAAAATATAACCCATGCCATGAATATTAGATATTTTGGATAACACTGGCCATCCATAGTGGGTGTTCGGTACATGTGCCGTTCAGTCATTTTCTTGTTATTGGAGGCAAATTATGTCATCCATTTTAGTTTGTAAATGTGTCGGACATGTCAAAATTATTCGATGGGTGCTTTACGGTTCTTATCCGTTTAAAAGTGTGCATGCCCAACTTGCACAAATCCATTATTCGAGATAAATATCTTTATTGTTAGGTTATACCGATGAATCTTTCTCCTATATATATGTTAATGTAAGGCCCCCCATTTTTGATAATAAATATCAACAATGGACTCCTTGTGCAAATAGTACTAGTCCTATGATTAGTGGCTAGTACGCACAGTTTACAAATTGAAATCACATCCATACACAATATTATTACATACGCTAAAGCGTCTTGAGGTTACAAAATATTATTACAAGCCAAAACTCGAAACATGCAGAAGAAACATTATTTATCTTGTAGTACGCCCATAAACCCTGAGGCAATTGACAAGGTAAAAACCCCAGAAAAGGTCGTCATCATGATCCCCGTATCCTGCGTGATCGTTAATATCATCGTGGTACCCCGTATTATCACCTAAAAACAACAATGATAGCAAGATTGAGTACATTGTGTACTCAGTAAAACTTATAATGTATCGTAAATGCAAGAGTATAATTAAAATGCAGGTCATAGCAATGGAGAGGTTTTTACAGTTATTTTGCATTGGCAAATTAAAGCATATCCATATGATAGATTGCAACCGAGATTTGTAAAAGAGCAATCATGTAATAATAAAGTATTGACAGAGTATTAAACAATATAACACAGTCTACCGGACTGGTTCAATCCATTTTCATGTCATCCCTTGACATGAAGTATATTTGTAACGACCCCTATTTTTACATAAATGCAAAAATAGAAATCTAATGCGCATACAGTACTAGTCCCATGATCAGTGGCTAGTACGCACATTTTCAAGCGAAAGTTATTTGTACAATATATTCTTACAACTCAGAGTATATAAATATAGCAACAGAAGAAGGAAAGTCTTGTAGTGTGCCCATCCAATCCCTCAGGCAACTGACAAGGCATAATCCCTAGAAAGGTCGCTTTATTGAAAATCCCGCATCCTACGATGAAAAGAGATTTTTCGAAGCTTCGCTATCTTTTTCCACCTAAAACAACATAATAAGCAAGGGTGAGTACTTTACGTACTCCGCAAGACTTTAGCAAATCCAATAATATATGCAAGCCATTTCAAAGGAAAGGCTTCTACGGTTAATTTGCATAAAGCGAAATCAAATTGGTAAATCAAGTTGTCATTTGCAAACGGAATTTAATAAAGCAAGTTTGATTGATAAGAAATAAGTAAAGCATAAGTAATACTCATGGCCCTTCGCGAGCATTGAATAATTCAATGATCCAATAATCCAATTCTGACATATCCATTCCTTGCCAACACGTGGCGTAACCATAATCTTTGCCAAAACATGGCACATCAGGTGAAAATTATCCCATTTTGAAAATAGTAAAACTGCTAACCATATGATGACGTTACCAAGTGCCTTTGACCGTAGGCGCAGCTAATTAATTAATTTTTCACTCTGCAGAGGTGTATAGCTTTACCCACAAGAAATGATCAGCTCTTTGTGCAAGCTATTAGCACACTTCCTTTGGTGTGCCGCAGAGAGACCATAACATAACCGTTACATTACCTAGACCTAGCTTTGCACTAGCCCGATGACGCTAAATCCTTGTTATTGAGAAGAAACATGACAGTGTATCCCTGTCATATAAAGTGGTAATACGAGCAGTAAATCCCTCCGATAGAAGCAGTAAATCCCTGCGATAAGGGTTTCTTCCCATACCAAGACATACACCGTTATGCCAATATGCATTTACCCACAACGAACTGTGGAAGCCCCTCATAAGAAAACCTAGAAAGGAGTGATCATACTATCTCGCGCCTACCAATGTGCAAAGGCAGACCTAAGCAACTTAATAGGTTAAGGCTGCCCCATCGCAGCACTTATGGTTGCACGGAAGTCTTGGCTTGAAAACAACCCATAGCTCAGTCCTTAATCCAACACGGGCAATAATCTCCCCCTACACTACGTATAAGTCTAGCCCTTGCACAACCGGCTATTGCCAATAATTGCCCACATCTAAACCACAGTTTTATTTTGAGTTTTTAGTCAAAATATCCACAATTAACACTTAGTAATTCCAACATCTTCAAATTCCCAAGAAGCAGTTTGATTTGATCTTCTACTCTGTTGCTAAATGAGCATGGCTAAGCATGATTATTAATCGTGTATACTCAATTTGACATTATGTAATGTCTACCCTTTTTCTATGGTTATCAAGGTTTACATATCCATACTTATCAAGGAAGTTCCATGAAATATTAGGTATATCTACCAATATTCCAAAGTAGCATTTTTATGACAAGTACGCGCATGCAAAATAGCTTTGCAAACATTGAAAGTAAATATTTGAAATAATAGGATCAAAATGGTCAAGGAGGTTGCTTGCCTTGCTTAATTGTTGTTGTAACATCCCGAGAAATACAAAAATATGAAAAATGAAAAGTTTGAAATTTAAAAATGGAATTGAATAAAAATTTCAATTGGAATTAAGATTTTGATTTTAAACAATATCTTTTTCTGCTTTCTTACATTCTAAACTTAAGAAAAGAAATATTTCAATATTAAAATTATTTCTTACAAAACAAACGAAATATAAAGATGAATTTATGATGTTACCTTTAATTTGAAATTTAATTTCCTAAGTTTTCTGAATTATTGGTTTT
Organism: Otatea glauca; assembly: GCA_036346275.1. NCBI lineage: Eukaryota > Viridiplantae > Streptophyta > Magnoliopsida > Poales > Poaceae > Otatea > Otatea glauca. Next base: position 12,865,599 of record CM070717.1, on the reverse strand, counting down.
TCTTAAGTTTTTGCATTAAAAGAAATGTAATATATATTGAAATGGTAAAATGGTAAAAGTAAAAAAGGTAAAAACATAAAATCAACAAAAATCTGCAAAACTCATAATAAAATATCAGAGCACTCCATAACCCTAATGATGTAAGATGAGATAATCTGGATCATTAAAATAAAAGAAAATACAAGATAATCATGAAATTGAAATAAATTAAAGAGCATGTTAGATTTTTATAGAAATCTTTGGAGCTTATACGAAGCCAAGATTTTTAACATGATGACATCAAATCTATCCTTATCTATGGTAAAAATATTAGAAATTAAAATTTACATTTGAACCCTTTAAAACTTCAAAAACAGAAAGGAAATAATTCTGAAAATAGTAATGTTAGAATTATTAAACATAAAATAACAAATATAAAAATCTGAAAATTTTATACAAGGTATATAATACTAATATAAACTACTAAATAAAGTTACTTAAAATAATAAGCTCATCGTGATCCTTAATTAAATGAAAAACGGAATTGGCAAAAAAGTAAAAGCTACATTGTTAGAATTATTTAAAATTCTACACAAAGCCTAAAAGTGTGAAATTTTTATTGGAAGCTGGTAATTATCTTGCAAGCACATGGTAAAATTATCATAAAAATTATGAGCTATTTGACCACCAGATTCACTAGATTTCTTCCGAGCCATCCTGAGACTCCGGTCGCTGCCATGTGGGCCCGAAGCCCTGAGATAGCCCCTGCCGTCAGCTTCCCTATCCTTCCCCTCTCTTCTCCCGAGCCGTCCTGAGCCTTCGCCGCCCCTATGCTGTCGAACCGCCTCCACCCAGTATTTAAGCATCTCTCGTCGCAGCTAGCAGCCATTCTTCTTCCACCCGCTTCTTTCTGTCGTGAAATAGTCTCATCTCTCCCAGCTCCGGTGAAACCCGAGAAAAGGGGGAAAACGCAAATTCAAGCAAATCGCCGAGCCACACCTTAAACCACCCGAGCCAGAGCTTCTTCGCATCGCCATGAACTCTTCCCCACCTTCAGTTTGAGCTCTTCTTCCCCGTCGAGCCGCCGCGCCATCCCCCTTTCGCCGCAGCTGCCCACGCTCGGTGAGAACCCCCTTTCTGATACTCATGTCTTTGAATAATTGGCAAAATAGAATCCTTGTAGCTCGTAGATGCAGTTCTGAGCCTTAAATTTTCATTGAATCGCCGCAAAACTCGAGCTTCGCTCGTCGATCATGGACGCCTCCCTCCTTTGCAGTGGCGAGGTATCTCCGGTCACCGCCGGTGGATGCAGGTGCCACCCCCTTGTGCGTAATAGCATGCTGAGTCTCTAGGTGTAACCCATTCCTCCTCTCGGTGGTGATTCGTCGCCGGCGAGCCTCGATCATGGCCGTCGCTGCTAGCTCACGGTGGCTGTAAGGCCTCCATTTTCGATAAATTAATATCGAAAATGGATACCATGTGCATACAGTACTAGTCCCATGATCAGTGGCTAGTACGCACAAATACAAATTGATATCACAGTCATACACAACTTTATTATTACAGCGGAAGCAAATACATATCATTCTTACAATACCAAAAGTAAAAGCATAACAGCGGAGATATTCATCTTGTAGTATGCCCTTTTATCCCAAAAATCCCCACAGGCAACTGACAAGGAGAACCCTAGTAAAATTCATCGTTCACATCCCCGAATCATGCATCATAAAAGGTATCGTCGGGAAAATCTGTTTCTTCACCTAAAAACATCAACATGGGCAAGTTGAGTACTTACGTACTTGCAAGACTTTTGCAAAACCTATCATATATGCAGGCTATTTCAAGGGAAAGCTCATGGTGGTTTTGCATAAAGCTAAATTGAAATGTAAATACAGAATAATAGATGGTAAAACAAAGTTTAAGTAAAAGCGGCTTAATACTGAAAGTAACTGAATGTAAGCATAAGTAAATATCAAATACCTGGGTATCATAATCATATCCACGAACCATTTCTACTGTCACAGCAGAAATTACCAAGTAACCATTCCTACCAGTCCCAGGTAGAAATCCGGAGTTTCATGAAAATATAAAATAGTTAACTAGTGCTGGCGCACCAAGATTCCCATAACCGCGGGAACGGCTTTTCGAAAAGTTTGACACTCTGCAGAGTTGTACAGCTTTACCCACAAGTAATGATCAACCTCTTTTGCCAGGCCAGTAACACACTTCCTTTGGTGTGTCGGCAAGGAGATCATAACAAAACCGTTACATTGTTTAACCCTAACTTTGCACCATCCCGGTGACATCAAACCCGTTCTATGGTATTTATGTTTGCACAGCCACTTCACAATAATGATTAAGCATGTCCATAGTATGGTATTCACCGTTGTATTAGCAAACGTTACTCCCAACACCTCGGTGTGGGCGCCCCTACGAGCAACCAGTCACTGAAGAGGCTCGTACTACTTCGGCCTACCAATGTGCAAAGCTAGTTTTAAGCAACTTAATAAGTTAGAGCTGTCCCATACCAGCACTTGTAGTTGTACGGTAAATTCTTGGGTTTAACGAACACGTAGTTCGGTCCTTAATCCGACACGGGCAATAATCTCCACCCTACACTATGTACAAGTCCCTTGTACACCCGGCTATTGCCAATAATTGCCCGCATCAAAATTATAGTTTTATTTTCATTTTTGATCAAAATACCAACCATAAAGGAAGGTCATACCCATTGAATGTCATATCCAACATTTTTAATCATATCCAACATTTTTATGTTTCTTTAAGCACGGCTAAGCATGTCTCTAAATGTGAATAACCCAAAGTGACATCAAGTATTGTTTATGTTATTCTAGGGTTTTCAAGGATCACAAATCCATACTTATCAAGGAAGTTCTATGAAGCAATAGGTACAACTACCAATACCCATAATATAGCAAACTTTAATAAAATAAAGTATGCAGTAAAACATTTAATGAAAACATTTATCAAACTGGGATCAATATGGTCAAAGGGGGTGCTTGCCTTGTTGATGATCCTCGACGTCAAACTCCTGATCGTCAAACTCACAGGTTTCGTCTGGTGCTACACGTCGAATAATAATAACATGGCAATTTTGACAAAATGAAAGGATCAGACATAAGAACCAAATAAAATCAACTGTTTGAATTAACATATTTGTTGTTTATTGATTTACATGTTTTATGAACATATCCTGATTAGGCTCTTATATTAGCCAATCTTAGTTTCTTGAATAATTCACTTTTATTTATCATTTTCAGAGACTATTTTTATAGGTTTCTCTACTCTGGATTTTCAATTTCTAAATTCTGAAATTATTTAAATTACCATTATGGAACTACTTTCTTACCCTATATTATACTTTAATTATTTTCCATGGTACACCCTAAGTATTCTTGCATATTCAGGTTCCTAACAGAGCATGGAGTCTAATAAAATTTGTTTCATTCAATTTGAAGTTGAATTGCAGAATTTCTATTCACAACATATTTCAAATTCATTATTTAAATTTAAATATGAAATTCAAACAGAATTAATTTTGAAATATTTTTGCATATTCTGAATCTACATGATTTTAGATAAATTTAGAAATTTATTTCACTTCATTTGGTTGGATAGTTCAAAAGATATTTAAGTTTGAATGCATTCGGTTTTGTAAATACAGAAAATTAGTAAATATACTAAAAATGGAATGTACGCCTTCGATCGAACTACGCTTTCCTTTTTCTCGCTGCTGAGTCGGACCGAGGCACTGACATGCCGGGCCCACCGGCAAATACACGCGACGCGACGCAGAGCGGTAGACGCTGGACCACGCTGTCCGAGCAACATGGTCGACTCGACAGGGCCAGCGTGGCGGCGACTCTACTCGATCGAGCGATCGACGACCGTGGCCCGCATGGCGTTGAGTCGCGCGTTGCGTGCAACCGCATGCCGGTCCCATTGTCGCGACCGAGACGAGGTCGCGTTGCGAGGCTCGCGGCCGGCGCATCACGCCGAGAAGTGGAATGGATTCCATATTCTTGCTCAGCGTGCTTGCGCGCATCCAAGGGAGGTATCGCTTCGGCCGGGGGTGACCGGAGACGACCTGCCACCGGAGAGGGGCGGCGAAGCTTACTGCTCACCGGCGTTCCGGCGAAACAACGGCACCTCGGGACAAATGGACACCGCAGTGAGCATCAGTGAGCTGCTAGAGTTCGGTTTTTGGCTTTAGCGCAAAGAATGAGACATCGGGAAGGTGTTCTCACCGTGCGACTACGGCGGCGGCGGAAGTAGCTCAGAGGGAAAGCTCACCGGAGAAGAAGGGGTGGAATTGAGGTAGGGGAAAGGTTTAGGGTGTTATGAGGATGCTTCGGGTTGATTGGTTCGGGGTGAAATGGACTGAGGCGGTGCAACGACGAGTTTTCCCTTTTTCGGGTTTCTGGCCGGAGATCGGGAAGAATAGGGTGTTCGGCGGCGATGAGGCGTTTTGGTGCGGCTTCGCTGGTTCCAGGTGAATGCTCAAGAGCTCGCGACAGCGTTGCAATGCTTATATAGGCGAATGAGGCGGTTCGCACAGGGTTTGGACAGAGAGGCAAGGCGGCGGCTTGCGCAGGCGATTTCGCGGCTGTTCTGGCACGGGAGAGAGAGCACGGAGGTCGAGGCAGGTGCGGTGCATCCCGGCGATGTGTTTGCGATCTCGGCGAAGAGTTGCGCGGAATGAGACAAAACGGAAAGGCGAAGCTCAAGCGAGAGAACGGCTACGGAGAAAACGGAAAGAAACGGAGAGGTGAAGTGACAGGTGGGGCGGTCGAGAGAGAAAAGGAAGTCGGCAGAGGGGACACTGTCCAAAGGGCCCACATGTCAATGAGACAAGATTTTAAATTTAGGATGATTCTGGAAGGTCAGGGTAAAACCGGAAATTCAGGCTAGAAGATAAGCTTAGTATTTTATGAAAATTTTTACAGAGGTCGGCAAGGTAAATATTAAGGTACAGTAGACTTTTCAGATAATTTTGACAAGTAAATTATTTATTAAAAATCTGACAATGCACTGTTGGAGATTTTAGCTAATTCTGTTTTGCATTTATTTGAAGGTTAAAATTAATTTATAATTTTATGAAACTTTTTGAAAAGATTCGTATTAATATTATATACCTTTAAATAATATTTTAAAAATTTTATATTTTATATGTTATTTTTAATAATTCTGACACTGCATTTTCCAGCTTTTAAGATTGACTGTTCTTGAATTTCAAAAATTACTAAATGAAGAGATAAATTCTTGATATTTTTACCAGGGTTGGATCAGGTTAATATATCAGCATGGTTAAAATTTCAACTCTGGTTAAGGTAATAAAAATCCTGAACAAATCTTTTGGTTCTGATCTCCACTCGTCTCCTTATTTTATTTTATTAATGCCAGGACAGAGGAAGTGGCACAAATATGATTCTTAGATTTTTAAGGATTTTACTGACTTTATGTTTTTACCTTTTGTCTTTTACCATTTTGCTATATTGAGAATTTGGATTTCTTTTAATAAGAAAAGGCCAAAAGAATTTTCTTTATTTCAAGAAAAATCAGAAAACATGACAATAAACCATATGGATATTTTTAATATTGTATTTCTGATTTTATTGAATTTTGGGTTGTTACAGTGGCGACCCACCTCCCGACCGTCTCTGGTCAAACCAACGCTACCCCTGCATGCGTGTGGTCCTCCTGATGCTCTCCGTGCTACCTATTCGCCGTATCCGGTCCTCCTTCGCCAGCCGTGAGCCTCGTCGATGTCTCACCTGACTCGGGTCACTGACAACTAGGTTCCGCGTGTCAGCTGCATGCGTCGCTCAAGCCTCTGTTAAGCAGGTCCCGCGTGTCAGTGGCACGGTCCCACGCGTCAGGCACTCTTGCGCGCAGCTTCTGTCATCTGGGCCCAGCATGTCAGTGCGTCGCCCCGGCACCAGCCCAAAACGAGAGAGCGGCTTTTGATTCCGAAAGCGTACTTTCCCTTTTTGGCAAATATCCGAATTTTAGTATTTTGCAAACCTAGAGCATTCAAACATGAATATCTTTTGAACCATCTGTCCAAATGAAATGAAGTAAATTTATAAATTCATGATAAATCATGTAGATTCAGAATATACAAAAATATTGTGAAAATGAACTAATTTTAAATTTAATTTTAAATTTAGGGATACAAAATATGTCGTATATAGAAATCTTGCAAATGAGCTCCAATTGAGATGAAACCAATTTTGTTAGAAACCTTAACTCCTCAGGAACCTCAATATACAAAATTATTTAGATTTTGACTTGATTTACATCATTCTCTAAAGTAAGTTGTTTCCAATGTATTGAATATTCAAATATGAATATATTTTGCAAAAATGACTCAGATCATGTCAAAGCAGTTTCTATGTGTTTAAAAGTTAGTAAGCTACCTATATATGCAAAAACATTTAGAATTGAATATAGTTTGAATTTAATTTGAAAATAGATTACTTTCCAATGCATAGACATTAAAATAAGTATAACTTAAAATATACAAATTCATATAATGGTAAAATAATTCCTAGGTCTTTAATAAAAACATAGTATCCCTGTTATGTAAGAATATCTTATGTTTGTGCAGATTTGGATTAAGTACATGTTAAATCTTAATGTTCATTTATATGAAACACATCTCGGATAAAAGCAAAATATTATGAAACTAACTTTAAAACACTCTTAATGATGTCCCATGCTAATGCCAGAAAAATGGATAAATAATCTTATAAGGTGCAGTCGCAAACTAAAAACTAAAACTGAACCTTTATCGTGTAGATCATAAAACTACTTAAGTATTTTCAACAGCTCGTAGAATATCTCATCTTAATGCAAATTTTATGAAGATCAGTTTAGAAATAATATTTAGGATATGTTCTACTGTATTATTGAAAAATATTTTATTTTCTTCTTGCTTTTCATCTGAATCCGGCTAGCCCAATACCCTTAAGTGATATGATTTCTGAACTTCATATTGTGAATAAACGAAGACGGAAACAATGAAGAAATCTGTAGTTAAGATATTTGTATCACCAGAATCTTCTTAAAAACTATAGATAAATCCAGTAACCTAGCTCAATAGATCTAACCTATTCAAAGTCACTTTTTAGGCAAAATCACTTAAGGAATTAAGTGCAATTCGCATAACCCTTTAATTTGTTTTACTTCTATTAATCTAAATAATTTTAGCATCTATAATTCGAAGTTATAAATGCAAGAATTCATAATTTTAGCTTCTTGAATTCATAAATCAAGAATAGATAATCTATAAAAGAAACCGTGCATTGCTCAACCTAAAAGCCATGAGCGATATGAATGTATATATATAGTCAATCAATCAAAATGCGAGATCATGTAATCATCCAACACAAACCCTAAGTTACACCTGCTTGTTATAGTTGATTTTATTTGATTCTTCATCTGACTTCTTTTTGCCCTTGTTGAATTTGTTGTGTTGTGTTCTTCGTTCGCCACGTGTAGAATCCGACGTCATTGATTCCATCCTCGACAACGTCAACTGCAACCTTGACTTCATCGTAAGCAATAAATAAGCAAAGAAAGCACCCCTCCTTTGATCATATTGATCCCAGTTTTATAAATGTTTTCATTAAATGTTTTTCTGCATACATTACTTTTATTAAAGTCTGCTATATTATGGAAATTGTTAATTGTACCTGTAGTTTCATAGAACTTCCTTGATAAGTATGGATTTGTGAACCTTGATAACCCTAGAATAACATAGACAGTACTTGATGTCAATTTGGGTTACTCACATCTAGTGTCATGCTTAGCCATGCTTAAAGAAATATAAAACTTGGACATGATTAAAAATGTTGGATATGACCTTTCTTTGTGATTGGTATTTTGATAAAAAAATGAAAATCAAAACTATGGTTTAGATGCGGGCAATTATTGATAATAGCCGAATGTGCTGGTGTTGCACGTAGTATAGGGGGAGATTATTGCCCGTGTCGGATTAAGGACCGAACTATGGGTTGTTTTCAGGCCAAGAACTATCTTACAACCACAAGTGCTAGTATGGGACAGCCTTAAACCAATTAAGTTATCTAGATTAACTTTGCACTTTGGAAGGCAGGAGTAGTACGAGCTGTTTCTTAATGGATTGCTCGAAGGAACGTCCACACCGAGGTGATCATGGATCAAACGTTTACCCATACACCGGTGCACTCCATGCTCTGGGGAAGTTCCATCATTTCTATGCTCTGAGTTCTTTTGCCATAGTATGGGTTTAACATCCCGGGCTGGTGCAAAGTTAACCTAGGTAACGTAAAGGTTTCCGTCATGAACATTCTGGCCGAAACGCCAAAGGTGCGTGATATATGGGGCAAAATGAAAAGGGCATGACTTGTGGGTAAAGTTGTATACCTCTGTAGAGTGTAAAACTAATCGATTAGCCGTACCCGCGGTTATGGGAAGTTGGTAAAGTCATCACATAGTTAGCTGTTTTTATTTTCATAAAATCTGGTTTCTACCGTGTGTCGGTAATTTCTACAGTGTGTCAATGGAAATGGTTCATGTATATGGTCATGATACCCAGGTTCGTGAATTTACTTCTTCGTACTTACATAATGTTATTTTATTTATTAAATTGCTTTTACTTAAATTCTGTTTTGCAATCTACTATTCTGTATTTATATTTCAAATTGGCTTTATGCAAACTAACCATAATAGCCTTGCCTTTGAAATGGCTTGCATATATTATAGGTTTTGCAAAAGTCTTGTGGAGTACGAAAGTACTCACCCTTGTTTAATTGTTATTTTTAGGTGAAGAATCAAATTAGTTCGATGAGACTTATTTGACGCAGGATTCAAAAATGTTAACGATGAAGCTTTTCTAGGGTTTATGCCTTTTCAGTTGCCCGAGGGTTGGATGGGCATACTACAAGACTTATGAATCTTTCCGCTGCATTTCACTCTGTATTGTAAGATCTTATTGTATAAATTACTATTATCATTTGTAATAAAGAGTATGAATGTGATATCAATTGTTGTAAATGTACGTGCTAACCACTGATCATGGGACTAGTACTGTATTCACATGAGATTTCCATTTTTGCATTTATGTGAAAATGGGGGTCATTACAGTTGGTATCAGAGCCATGATGACTACAGGATAACCCTAGAATTGTCGTTAGTATTAGTGGATCAAATTCAAAATTTATCTTCAAAAGTTATTATATTTGCAAAACGTAGCCAATTCTATTCTTTCCTCCTTCCTAAGTTCTTATTCTTACCCCTATCTTCAATTCGGTTTGTAAAACAAGTTCCTCTTTCCTTAAAACAAGTCTCGCCCATAGTTTATCTTTGTTATTTGCTTCCAAAGTTGCCAAAGAGACATCACTACCTTTCTTCAAACCAGATAATGAAGACTCCGTCTATGCCGACAACCTCAAGATGATGGACATAACGCTTCGCCACCCCCGACAAAGACAGAAGTAAAACTTGAAGATTCTACTCCATGAAGAGATGGTATCACTCAACAACAAAATGCGGAAGATTAGAGAATATTAGGTTCTTCGTTAGGAAAAGAACCCCTGCACATAGACTCATTATTCCGCTTTAGCTATTGAAAGCATTTTTATATAGTATTTATATCTTGCAGTTTGCAAATGGTTTTATTCTTTTGCCCGGGCTGAATTACGTGTGAACTTAACTTTTAAGTTAAAGTTTCACGATGAATTGCCCTTATGTATGAATTCAGAAACCTTGACCCGTAGGTTTAGAAGAAAATTTCACAAAACAACCTACCTTTTCTTTCTATAGCATTTCTTACAAACTTCTCTTCTTTTTATAGAATTTCCTACAAGCTTATCTCCTTTTGTAGAACTTCTCACTTGTATATTCTTCTAGTCTCCGATCTTTCCTTCAAAAGCCTTCTCGTTAGAATTAATAGCATAGCCTCCATTATTGTACTTGTAACCGCCGAGAATACCTAAGCCGCATTGGACCAACCCTATTCAGTTTTCCCCGCAAGTATCACCTAACCATGTTGACTAATCTGAAGACACTTCATGTCGCCACTTCGCCTGGATTGTATGATTGCAAATCGATGCCAAGATGGACTTATGTTTCCAAGACTGAAAAGGAGACCTAGAGATTTCGACGGCATCAAGTCGCTCCATGAAGAATAAAAGAACATCATCGTTAGGCGGAAAAAGAGTACACTAAGATAGGTTAGTTGATGAAGGAAAATTTTAGACATTCTGTGCACTTGATTGAATTTAAAGTCTTTACGTGTTGTTAAACTTCTGTTGTGAATCTTTTGTATTGCTTCTCGGGATGCAATCGTGAATGCTCGACATAAGTTGAAACTTTACAACGTGACAACCCTTAATTAATAAGAAAATTTAATTAAGAAAATTTTAATGAACGGAATGTTACCTAAAACAAGATAAACTGAATTCTAATAAACAAAAGATAACTTTGGAAAACTATTCTCACATATTTCTCATCTTCTCTAATCTATAAAAGTTTTAAATAACAAAAGGATTTTTAAGAATTGGAAGTTATTTTATAATCAAACCAATTCTCATCTCACCCTCTTATATCTTTGCATATTCATCCAATAATTCCAAAGTCAAGCTCCTTGATCTTAACCACTTCTTGATCGTCGCTTTCATCAATGAATTTTGATCATCACTTTCATCAGTAAAATTTTGATCATCCATTTCATCAGTAAACAAACCTTTGTTCTCCTAATAAGACAGACAACATCACCTGTATCAACCGTGAAGAACTTGGAAGCATCGCCAACATCTGCCAAGAAGATTTCTACTCGCCAACTTCAAGGAAGTGAGCAGCAATTCCCAAGCCATCTCAATGATCTTGCCGATAATCTAAGATGCCTCATCAAACTTGTATGCTCTCTCATAGACGCCAGCAGCAACAAGATAAAGCTCCCTCTTGTCGATGCTCGCGTCAATTTTAAGCTCGGCAACCCGTACCTTCAGTGTCAAGTTCCTAGAACAACCCGTACCTTCAGTGTCAAGCTTTGAATATAAACTTCTTTTCATGTGTTTGCACCTAACACATCTATCATGATATTTTGAGTACATCCTTTGTGAACTCAATTCCTTCGATCATTCCTTTTGAGTTGTATACTGAGTACGTCCTTTATGTATTCAATTTGTACGATCTTTGGGTATTCAATTCCTACAATCATTCTTTTTGATTTTGTACATTCCATTCCTTCATAGTTTTCAAATCCAAACAAAATCAAAACCCTTTGCATACCAAGATGATTGAAAGAATCATATCATCAGAACCATCTATCATATGATCTTCTTATCACTCCCTAGACCTGCGAATCTCGGGGACGAGATTCTTGTTAGGGGGGGTAGTCTGTAACATCCCGAAAAAATCAAAAATATGAAAAATGAAAAGTTTGAAATTTAAAAATGGAATTGAATAAAAATTTCAATTGGAATCAAGATTTTGATTTTAAACAATATCTTTTTCTTCTTTCTTACATTCTAAACTTAAGAAAAGAAATATTTCAATATTAAAACTATTTCTTCCAAAACAAACAAAACATAAAAATGAATTTATGATGCGACCTTCTAAATTTAATTTCCAAAGTTTTCTGAATTATTGCTTTTTCTTAAATTTTTGCATTAAAAGAAAAGTAATATATATTGAAATGGTAAAATGGTAAAAGTAAAAAGGTAATCTGCAAAACTCATACTAAAATATCAGAGCACTCCAGAACCCTAATGATGTTAGATGAGATATTCTGGATCATTAAATAAAAGAAAATACATGATAATCATGAAATTGATATTAATTAAAGAGAATTTCAGATTTTTATAGAACTCTTTGTAGCTTATCCGAATCCAATATTTTTACCATGCCGACATAAACTCTATACTTATCTCTGGTAAAAATATCATAAATTAAAAGTTAAATTTGTACCCTTTAAAAATTCAAAAACTTAAAGGAAATAATTCTGAAAATAGTAATGTCAGAATTATTAAAAATAAAATAACAAATATAAAAATCTAAAAATTTTATAAAAGGTATATAATACTAATATAAACTTCTATAAAAAGTTACCTAAAATAATAAGCTAATTTTTATACTTAATTAAATGAAAAAATGAATTGGCAAAAAAGTAAAAGCTATATTGTTAGAATTATTTAAAATTCTACACAAATCCTAAAAATGTGAAATTTTTACTGGAAGGTGCTAATTATCTTGCCAACCCATGGTAAAATTTTCATAAAAATTCTAAGCAGTTTGCCTACCAGATTCACTGGATTTCTTTCGAGCCATCCTGAGACTTCGGTTGAACTGCTCCCTCCGGTCGCTGCCTTCTGGGCCCGATGCCCTGAGCTAGCCCCTGCCGTCAGCATCCCGATCCTTCCCCTCTCTTCTCCCTTCGCTGATTTTGTCTCGTGGGCCCGCTCAGCCGACCGAGCCGTCCCGAGCCTTCGCCGCCCCTGTCCTGCCGAACCGCCTCCACCCCGTATTTAAGTGTCGCCCGTCGCAGCCAGTAGCCATTCTTCTTCCGCCCGCCTCTTTCTGTCATGAAATCGTCTCATCTGTCCCAGCTCCGGCGAAACCCGAGAAAAGGGGGAAAACCCAAATTCAAGCAAATCACCGAGCCACAACATAAAACACCCGAGCCAGAGCTTCTTCACATCGCCAGGAACTCTTCCCGAACCTTCAGTTTGAGCTCTTCTTCCCCGTCGAGCCGCCGCACCATCCCTCTTCCGCCGCAGCTACCCATGCTAGGTGAGAACTCCCTTTCCGATACTCATGTCTTTGAATAATTGGCAAAATAGAATCCTTGTAGCTCGTAGAGGCAGTTCTGAGCCTTCAATTTCATTGAATCGCCGCAAAACTCGAGCTTCACTCGTCGATCATATCCGCCTCCCCCCTTGCGGTGGCCAGGTATCTCCGGTCGCCGCCTGTGGCTTAAGTGCCACCCCCTTGTGCGCAATAGCATGTTGAGTCTCTAGGTGTAACCCATTCCTCCTCTCCGGTGGCGATTCGTCACCGGCGAGCCTCGATCATGGCCGTCACCGTTGGCTTACGGTGGCGACCCACCTCCCGGCCATCTCTGGCCAAACCAACGCTTCCCCTGCATGTGCACGGACCTCCTGAAGTTCTCCGTGATACCCATTCGCTGTCTCCTGCCCTCCTTCGCCGGTGGCGAGCGTCGCCGATGTCTCCCCTGACTTGGGTCGCTGACAACTGGGTCCCGCGTGTCAGCTGCACGTGTCGCTCAAGCCTCTGTCAAGCGGGTCCCACGTGTAAGTCGCACGGTCCCACGCGTCAGGCGCTCTCGCGCGCAGTTTCTGTCATTTGGGCCTGGCATGTTAGTGCCTCGGCCTGGCGCCAGCCCAAAACGAGAAAGCAGCTTTTGAATCCAAAAGCGTACTATTCATTTTGAATATATATATACACACCAGACTTGTTAGGTTGGGCTATTGGTTACATATTCTGGTTTACAAGAAGGTTTTGGTTAAAACAAATATCTTAAACATTGATTTCTTATTTATTATTAGAGCTCATTTATTCATATTACGGATTATGAAGATCATACTACTTAGGGTTATTTGGATGATAGGATTTATATGCAGAACATGATAAAACAAGATTATTTATTTATAATAAGGTAGTCTATACTTTGGGGAGCAATCCTGAGGTGATTTCATTGTTTTTAGGATTTAGGCGCAATGCTTTATTCATTGCTAAAAAAGCTGAACTGGCATTAAGGTTTTCGATGACCATAGCGCTTAAGGGTATAGAGCTATCAAGATTCAGGTGCAAAGCAAGTTGTAAAAAGAATATTTTCCATATTATGGTAGAACATACTCGAGGATCATTTCAGGGCTGTTCTTCATAAAATTTGCATTAAGACGAGTAGTTTTATGAGTTGCCGAATAGTCTTTAGTGTTTCTGAAAACAAAATACTTTAGGTTATTTTGCTAGCAAAATTTATATGCAAAGTATGATGAAGTGAAATTATTTCTTTAGAATATGGTGCTATGTACTTTGGAGAGTATTTATGAACTAATTTTATAAATTTTAGTGTTTAGACGTGATATTTTATTTGCTGCAGAAATAGCGTAAATGATCACAAAGTTAACGTTGTAACTAGACTGGTTTCGCTTTTCGTTTGCGGCTACACTATACATGATTTTTCATTCATTTTTCTGGTATTAACAGGGTATGATCTTAAAAGTGTTTTAGAATTGGTTTCACATTATTTTACTTTTATTTGAGATAGTTTATACTTATATGAATAATATAGTCTTTTATAAATTGTATTCAAATTAGTTTTTTTGCCTATTATCCGGGTCTAATCTTTAATAATATGCTAAGATTAGTTCCACCAAATCTTATACTTAACTTATCAGGTGTTCCAAATATACTTCTGATTCTTAACCATATATACATCATATGAATACATATACATATATAACTTTTACACTAGGGTCTCATTCTTATTCATGAAACAATTCAAGTTAAGGTTATATTTAAGTATACTTAGCTAATCTTCTATCATATTAGTATTTGGAAATCTACTATTCTTATGTAATATTTCTTTTGTACAAAGAATACATTCTTGAATATATAATGCATTGAAAACAACCTTTAATAGAAAATGATTTAAACAAAGATGATATTTAAATATTTCTATATATTTGGGTTGCTGGAAGTCTAAGGATTCCAATAAAATTTGTTTCATTCAATTCTCAGTTCATTTGCAACATTTCCATGTATGGCCTATCTTTCATCCTTTTCTTTAAATTTGAATTTAAAATTTGTCCAGAGATATTATCCGAAATATTTTTGCATATTATGAGATTACATGATTTTAGATGAATATAGAAATTTATTTCATTCAATTTGGATCTACGGTTCAAAAGTTACAGCTAATTGATTCAACTCGGTTTCTGAAAATCAAAACAAAAATTTGGAAATACGCTTTCACTACTCTGAAAGCGCCTTTTTATTTCAACGGATTTTCATGAATTCAGCCGACTGACTAGCAGGGCCCTCGCGTCATACACTCGAGAACAGAGTCGACGGCTTCCGTGGTCGCCGGCGGCGAAAGGTTGCCAGAGACGACGAAGCGGTGGCACCGTAGGGACAAGTGGGTCTGTGTGTATCTAAGGATTATCTTGGGGCTACTGGTGGCAGTTGGAGTTGGTGTGCCACCGAGAGGAGGCGGCGGCGGCTATGGTGGTCAAGCCAAACCGGCGAAACACAATCGGCCGGGGTGATGGGTTCTGGATATATCATCTATGATTCATCAGTACTCAATTTTACCTTCTTTTAGAGTTGGAGGAGGTTCGGTTGAGGCTGCCACCATGCGCCGTGGTCGAGGAAGATGGGCAATAGTGGCAGCGAGCTTCTGGGTGAAGAACCTTCAAGATATTTGAGGGCTTTTGGTTATTGTATCTTGATAATGCTATGGCTTGAAGGAATTCTAAAATGAGTCATTGAACTGGCTTCAATTGGTAATTAACCGAGCTCAAGGTTTTGCTGCAATGGCGGTTTGGACAGAAATTGGGGAATTTCGGCTGGAGACACTAGAGAAGAAGGGAAGGGGAAATGATGCGCGGCTCTATGCGAACTCAGGTGTGGTATTTATAGGCAAGGATCAGAGTAGATAAGCCCAGCCTCGGGTGAGAACTCGGTGACAAGATCTTGCGGTGCTAGAATAGGAATAAATGGCCAGGGCAGATGAACTCACGACTGGTCGTTTGCGTGGCAGTGAAGAATTGCTTTGAAGGCTCGCGAATGCATTGCTGGCAAGAAGCTACAGCGAAGATGATCGGCTACAGTGGCGCGAATTGGTTCTTCGCTTCGGGTCTTCCAGCGCGTTGAGGAAGACGAAGGCTGAGGCCTTCGGCTGATGTGTGGGCCGCACAGTGCGCCGGTCCCATGAGCGAGTGAAAGAATTGGTGACCTCAAGCAATTTCAGCGAACAGAGCTCGGTTTGGTTCAAAGAATCAGTTACCTCTTAAGTCGGAAAATTAATGATGAATTTACTGAGTATACTAGAGCTAGGTTAGAACCTAACATAAAAATTTCAGACCTATTGGACGCCTGTAGAATTTATAAAATTCTGACAGTGCACTGTGCACAGGTTTATGTATTATGTATTTAATTTATTTATAAGTTTATTACATATCAAATATTTATGAAACATTTTTTAGAGATTTCTTATGACCCTGTTAGTCTACTGTAAAATTTTCAACTTCGAATTCGTTATGTCTTATTTAATAAAATTCTGACATTTTGATTCTTAGATTTTTAGAAAATCTATTTTTGAATTTTTATAAATATTAGATTTAATTATTATTTCCTGATATTTTTACTGTATATGGTTCTACCCAGGATGAAGATAATATAAAAATTTTTGCATCACATTTTTGAAAATTTAATTTTTGACATATTTACTATTGTTAGTCACGATTCATTAAGTACCTTTCTTTTCATTTTTAATACTTTGATATGACTTTTTAAAATATATTTTAGGGTTCTAGATATTTCCACAAATTTACAGGAATTTTATTATTTTTTATTTTACAAATATTTTTTTGTTACTTATCACATGTTTCATTATTCATTAAAATGAAATTCTCCTTTCAATCAATGATAAAAAAATCCAAGAAAAAACAATAAATTTCAGACAATTCATAAAAAGCATCAATAACAATAATTAAATGTTTAATGTTTAATTCCTCATTATGTTTTGCATTTTGTATTGAGGGGAAACAGAAATCATTACAATAAAAGATTTCTTAAGAACCAAAAATTCAAGAAGAAATTCAGATTGAATGAAATTTCAAAATGATCTTATATTTCTAATTTATTTTCACATTTTTTTTATTTGAAGTTTTATTATGCCATTCATCCTTTTGTTAAGATTGGATTTCAAGATATTGAAATAAAGGATAATATTTTAATTCATTCTTGACATTAAATTTTTTATTCAATTTCATTTTCTAATTTATATTTCTATTTACAATTTCTGGGATGTTACCGATCTATCCCCCTTACAGAAATCTCGTCCTCGAGATTTGCAAGGACTAGATGGGTTTAGGAAAGTATTCTTTGGAGGTGATCTTATTGTTCTCATTACTTCATCTTCTGCGTAGTTGCTTCACTGGATCTTCTTCTTGCGATTCCGAAGTGATGTGTCAAGAATAGAAAAGTCTTCTATTTGGGTTTCGTATATGTAGATGAGTGGTATTAGCACTTATTATATATATATATATATATATATATTTTGATTGAACCACCAATTCATATCCAAGATCATTAGCAAGGTTAAGCTACTTTTATGGAGAGGTATGGAATATGATAGAAATGAAAAGATGAATAGCAAACAGAATTATTTGAGAAGTACTGGGTGTTGACATCAAGGAGAGTATTTAAATATAATGACTAATTTGGATAACTCAACAAGGGTTTACCAGGTTAGTTGCGAATAAATTTGGTTTGGGCTGACTATCAGAAGCATAAGTAGAAGGTGGCTAAAGTCAAGGTATTTGATTTTTCATTGATTGAGGAAATAGATGGAGGATTTATTGGGTAGTGGTTAAGGATGAAAATTGAAAGTTTAAGACTTGTACTTTTACCAGCCTTTTTGAAGGATTAAGATAAGATATATTTTGATGAGAGTTCAGTTAGATTTATAAGGCAACATTCTGCTTATCAAAACATTACTTTAAGAATAGCTTCTATATAAATTTTTGGTTGACTTCAAGTAGATCTAAAGAGACAATATGATTTCAAATTAATCTTATTTCAGGTGGAAACTGAATTCATAAGAGTGTACCTGGCATTGTACCAGGTACGCTATGATTGATGCCTTGAGTTGGAGTAGATGTAGAGTTAGGGGCTTGTTGGCCTTCGAAATCTTGAGGTCGTCTTTGCAGTTGGGCACAGCTTCATGGGGTTGAGCATAAGGTTGATTTCGCTTCTTCTTTGGGCACTTGTTGGCATAATGCCCACCTTCACAATAGTAAAAATAAGTAACATTGATTGCTTGATTTTGAGCACCAGATAGCTGATCATTGGTGTTGTTGGAGGGATGAGTTGATGGTGATTGAGACTGGGAGTGGAATTGAGTAGAATTCTCTTTGGGGCAAGTGTATTTGTTCAATTGCCTCTTCTTTATCTGATTCTTCGGGCTGCTTCAAATCTTATTCCTCCTACTCTTGGAGTTATAATCTTAACTGATGTAACTTCTGGTATGACTATAGCTACGGAGGTATTTGTTCTTCTTGTGGGCATTTCTTAGCAAGATGACCCTTTTTGTGACAATTGAAGCACTCACGTTTCTCTCGTGATGCCTTGCTGGGAATAATTGCATGCTTCAAGATGTTCTCCTTCTGAAGCTTAACTTGTTGACGATTAGGGCATTCTCTTGCCCAATGACATTCTTCACCACACAAGAAGCATGCTGTTAGCGATGGCCAATCACTACTTCCTTGATGATGATTGACAAGGTTGAAATGCTGCTTCTCCAATTGTTGTAATGATATTTCTTGTGCAGCTTCTCTTCTATTTGCCAATTCTTGAGCAACTAAGGCTCGGAGTTTTTCTTGCTGATGCTGAACTGCGGTGGTAACTAGTGGATTAAGGGGGCATTGGGATGGGCAATGATCTTGACTTTCGCAAAGGTAACAAGTGATATTATTCAGGGGACATTCTCCAGGAGGATGATTTCCTTCACAGCTGGAGCAGTTGATTGCATGCTCATCAGCAGAATGTCCTATTTCTCCACAGCGAATGCACGCATGAACTTCAGATTGGTTCGGCTGACAGCATTTCAAGGAACAACATTTAGGTGTCGGATAGGATGTAGGAGCAGGTTTTTGATCTAAACTATTTCCTCTTCTGCTGAGGATTGAGACAAGGTTGGATATGTTTTGCGCTAGCTGTTTGGAATTTGGTTGGACTAGGGTAGGATTATCATTTGGAGGTCGAAAGCTTTGTTTAACTTCACTTTCAAGGATTTTGCCAAGGGATCTTGTCACAGGCATCCTGCAACAGTGATTATAAGGTTATTTGGATGAGATACTGCTAGGTTATAAGACATCGTTTCGTTCTTTAAAAGTTTAATTTATATTATTATTATCATTTTCAAGGATTAACTCATCGTGAATTTCAACCTAGAGGTTTTACATTCACGAGGGTAATCCGAACAACATAAAGCACTTTAGGCATCAAAAGTTCAAAAGAACACCAATTACCACACTGATTAATATACATTTAACCTAATTTCATATAATCTAAGGATATAGGAAGTTATAAGCTAACTAAATATTGTTCTTAATTAGGGAAAAGTTTCTAGTCTAGTTTAAGGTTTCCATTCCAATTGTGAGGTATGGGATTCTATTTCTTCTGGCTCAGAATTGCTATACACGACCCATGCCAGACAGGTCGGTGGAGATTTCCTTGCGGCAGCTGGTTGGAAATGTGGTAAATACTTCTGATGACTACTTGTTTGTTGACGTCTCAATCCAGTTGCTGAGGAAGGATTTTGGAGTCTTGTGCGAGCTTTGTATACATGAACATAAGTGTTCATGTTAATTCCATGAGCTTTACACAGTCGGCATAGAGGCTTGCGTCCAATCTCTTGGATTGCGTTGAGTCTTGGTATCGCCATGATGCTTTGCGTAGTGACATCGAACTTGATTTCCTAATTGAGTGATGGCATGCTTCTAACTTTATAACTAGTTTCATGGCGTAATCGGGTTTGCCTGGTATCATAAACAGATGCATAATTCCATGTTCAAGGCTTAAAAAAAATTTATATAAGGAAAGAGGTCAGTATGATAATTTAGATAAGAGATTAAAATGAGAGAGTTATCATAATCTTACTTGTGCCACATATAATGTCTTTTGAAGGTTCATGTTCTAAAATAATATTGTATGTTTGATGGTTTCATAACTATGGATTTTATATTATTTTGAGTTTTCTCTTCGTAACTCATGAACCTATTGGTTAAGTGTTACGAGAGTATTCCGAAATAACAATACATGCAAAAATTTTCAACTTGTCAAAAGTAACATACTTTTATTTTGTTATATAGGATTTATACATCTCCTTATATTACAAAAGTTTTCTTACTACTACTATATGGTCATATCTTTTATTCTAGTAATAAAGGACTAACTAAAGGTTCTATGGTAAAAGTACTTCTCAAAGTGGCAGAGGTAGTTTCTCGGTGTTATTTTACTAAGGAATCCTGAGAGAGAAAGGTGCTGGTATTTTTTTGGACTAGTTCTTTGAATATAGATGAATCGAGGATAGTTGGCAATGTGATGAAACAAGGATAGATACCAATGTCTGTCATACGGACTTGGGGAAATTTGGTTGGTGTCGCAATTTGTTGATCATGGCGACTTGTGGCGGCATGTCTTTAGCAATTCTCCGTTATGACAGAGAAAGAGTAAAAGGAAGGGGGGGTGGTTGAGCAAAGGGAATAGAATGAGCTGGCCATTTCCACGGTTGTCAGGTGCAAAAATGAGTTCACTGGAAAGAAGCTTGGATAGCGATGTTTACTGGTTGGGTTGGCGCGGTTTTTGTTTTGACGAGGCATTGCTTGCAGTGGTTGTGGTAGCAATGGGCAACGATGCAGTGCTTGTGCAAGGTGCGGCTGCATTTCTAGTTTTGCGATCACAATGGAAGATTCAGAGCCAAGCTCTGTCATGGCAGCAATGGGTTATTGCGATGGTAGAGGAAAAACTAGCAGGGGCATGCTGCTTTGACTGGTTTCGGTGCAGAGGAGAAAAAGCAAGCTGACTTGGTTTTTCAGTGTCCAAATGAGAAGATAAGGTAGTTATAGCTGTGACTTGGATGGATCGAGCTCAACTGGTAGAGAGTATAGAGATGACTGCAAAATAGAGCTATGTTATTAATCCTGATGAAACAGAATTTGCAAGGAGGGCTAGAAATTTTTAAAAGGATATGTAGATAAGAATTTCTACAAAAGAAAGGATAAGCTTGACATAAATTTTATAAAAGAAGAGAAACTCTTTATGAAATTTTTCTTCTAACCTACATGTTAGGATTTCTAGATTTATATATTTAGGAATAATTTATCGTAAAACTTTAACTTAAAGGTTAAGTTCATATGTAAATCGTCCAGACAAGGAAAACAAAATCCAACTGCAAATAACAAGATATAAACACTACATGAGAATGCTTTATATAGCTAAGGTAGAATGATACTTGCCTCGAGTAAGGATTCCTAACTTGGGGAAACCTAATCTATTCTTTTGCATTTTACTGTTGGGTGACGTTAACTTTTCATGAAGTAGGGTCTTCATACTTTACTTCCGCCTTGCCAAATGTAGCGAGGCATTATATCCATCTTGATGTCAGTGTAGACGCTATAGTCTTCTTTGGCTCGGCATGAATGATGGTAGCGACATATCTTCGATGCCATTTAAAGCAAATGACGAAGATGTATTGTAGGAAAGGACTACTTTTAAGGAAAGAGGAGTTTGATATAAAACAAAATGAGAGTGGGGTAAGGACAAGACCTTAAGAAAGAGGAAAGAATAGCAAAAACAACATTTTGCAAATATAGTAACTTTTTGCAATTAAAATTTTGAGATTGGCATAATATTATTACTAACGACCATTCTATTCAGGGTTTATCCTACGGTCAATATGGCTCTGATACCAACTGTAACGACCCCCATTTTCACATAAATGCAAAAATGGAAATCTAATGCGCATACAGTACTGGTCCCATGATTAGTGGCTAGAATGCACATTTTTAACAATTGGAATCACATCCATACATCATTTTATTCAAGCGGAAGCTATTTGTACAATATATTCTTGCAACTCAGAGTATATAAATATAGCAACAGAAGAAGCAAAGTCTTATAGTGTGCCCATCCAATCCCTCAGGCCACTGACAAGGCATAATCCCTAGAAAGGTCGCTTTATTGAAAATCCCGCATCCTACGATTAAAAGATATCTTTCGAAGCTTCACTATCTTTTTCCACCTAAAACAACATAATAAGCAAGGGTAAGTACTTTACGTACTCCGCGAGACTTTAACAAATCCTATAATATATGCAAGCCATTTCAAAGGAAAGGCTTCTACAGTTAATTTGCATAAAGAGAAATTGAATTGGTAAATCAAGTTGTCATTTGCAAACAGAATTTAATAAAGCAAGTTTGACTAATAAGAAATAAGTAAAGCATAAGTAATACTCACGGTCCTTCGCGAGCATTGAATAACTCAATGATCCAAAAATCCAATTCTAACATATCCATTCCTTGCCAACACGTGGCATAACCATAATCTTTGCCAAAATAAGGCACATCAGGTGAAAATCGTCCCATTTTGAAAATAGTATAAATGCTAACCATGTGATGACGTTACCAAGTGCCTTTAATTGTAGGCGCGGCTAATTAATTAGATTTTCACTTTGCAGAAGTGTACAGCTTTACCCATAAGAAATAATCAGCTCTTTGTGCAAGCTATTAGCACAATTCCTTTGGTGTGCCATAGAGAGATCATAACATAACCGTTACATTACCTAGACCTAGCTTTGCACCAGCCCGATGACGTTAAATCCTTGTTATGGAGTAGAAACATGACAGTGTATCCCTGTCATATATAGTGGTAATATGAGCAGTAAATCCCTGCGATAAGGGTTTCTTCCCATACCAAGGCATACACCGTTATACCAATATGCATTTACCTACAACGAAGTGTGGAAGCCCCTCATAAGAAAACCTAGAAAGGAGTGCTCATACTATCTCCCGCCTACCATTGTGCAAAGCCAGACCTAAGCAACTTAATAGGTTAAGGCTGCCCCATCCCAGCACTTGTGGTTGCACGGAAGTCTTGGCTTGAAAACTACCCATAGCTCAGTCCTTAATACGACACGAGCAATAATCTCCCCCTACACTACGTACAAGTCTAGCCCTTGCACAACCGGCTATTGCCAATAATTTCCGCATCTAAACCATAGTGTTATTTTCAGTTTTTAGTCAAAATATCCACAATTGACACTTAGTAATTCCAACATCTTCAAATTCCCATGAAGCAGTTTGATTTGATCTTCTACTCCGTTGCTAAATAAGCATGGCTAAGCATGATTATTAATTGTCTATACCCAATTTGACATTATGTAATGTCTACCATTTTTCTATGGTTATCAAGGTTTACATATCAATACTTATCAAGGAAGTTCCATGAAATATTAGGTATATCTACCAATATTCCAACATAGCATTTTTATGACAAGTACGCGCATGCATAATAGCTTTGCAAACATTGAAAGTAAATATTTGAAATAATAGGATCAAAATTGTCAAGGGGGTTGCCTGCCTTGCTTAATTGTTATTATGACGAAGTCGCGGCTGCAACTAGCGTGGTTGACGATGGAATTAGTGACGTCGGGTTCTACACGTCGTTCAATGGAAATATAGCGAACACCAATTTCAATAAAGGCAAAAAGAAGACAGACAGTATATCAAATAAAGACTTGCTATAAAGAACGGATGCAGATTCTTTTATAGATTATTTATTCTTTTTTTACGAATTCAAAAGGCTAAAATTATTTATTTTTGTATTTATAACTTCTAATTATAGATGCTAAAATTATTTGGATTAACAGGATTAAAACATTAGTTATCATATTATATATGATTAGTACTGACTTTGCATAAGTTTTCATTTTGAATATATATATACACACCAGACTTGTTAGGTTGGGCTATTGGTTACATATTCTGGTTTGCAAGAAGGTTTTTGTTAAAACAAATATCTTAAACATTGATTTCTAATTTATTATTAAAGCTCGTTTATTCATATTACAGATTATGAAGACCGTACTACTTAGGGTTATTTGGATGAGATGATTTATATGCAGAACATGATAAAACAAGATTATTTATTTATAATAAGGTAGTCTATACTTTGGGGAGCAATCCTAAGGTGATTTCATAGTTTATAGGATTTAGGCGCGATGCTTTATTCTTTGCTGAAATAGCTGAACTGGCATTAAGGTTTCCGATGACCATAGCACTTAAGGGTATAGAGCTAGCAAGATTCAGATGCAAAGCAAGTAGTAAAAAGAATACTTTGCCATATTATGGTAAAACATATCTCGAGGATCATTTTTAAGCTGTTCTTCATAAAATTTGCAATTAGACGAGTAGTTTTATGAGTTGCCGAAAAGGCTTAAGTGTTTTTGAAAACATAATACTTTAGGTTATTTTGCTAGCAAGATTTATATGCAAAGTATGATGAAGTGAAATTATTTCTTTAGAATATGGTGCTATGTACTTTGGAGAGTATTTATAAACTGATTTTATAAATTTTAGTGTTTAGACGTGATATTTTATTTTCTACAAAAATAGCATAAATGATCACAAAGTTAACGTTGTAACTACACGGATTTCGCTTTTCGTTTGCGGCTACACTATACATGATTTTGCATTCATTTTTTTTGGTATTAACAGGGTATGATCTTAAAAGTGTTTTAGAATTGGTTTCACATTATTTTACTTTGATCCAAGATAGTTTATACTTATATGAAGAATACAGTATTTTATAAATTGTATTCAAATTAGTTCTTTTTGCCTATTATCCGGGTCTAATCTTTAATAATATGCTAAGATTAGTTCCACCAAATCTTATACTTAACTTATCAGGTGTTCCAAATATACTTCTGATTCTTAACCATATATACATCATATTAATACAAATACATATATAACTTTTACACTAGGGTCTCATTCTTATCCATGAAACAATTCAAGTTAAGGTAATATTTAAGTATACTCCGGTAATCTACTGTCATATTAGTATTTGGAAATCTACTATTCTTATGTAAGATATCTTTTGTACAAAGAATACATTCTTGAAAATATAATGCATTGAAAACAACCTTTAATAGAAAATGATTTAAACTAAGATGATATTTAAATATTTCTATATATTTGGGTTGCTGGAAGTCTAAGGATTCCAATAAAAGTTGTTTCATTCAATTCTCAGTTCATTTGCAACATTTCCATGTATAGCCTATCTTTCATCCTTTTCTTTAAATTTGAATTTCGAATTTGACCAGAGCTATTATCCAAAATATTTTTGCATATTCTGAGAGTACATGATTTTAGATGAATATATAAATTTTCATTAAATTTGTATCTACGGTTTAAAAGGTATGGCCAATTGATTCAACTCGGTTTCTGAAAATCAAAACGAAAATTTGGAAAAACGCTTTCATTACTCTGAAAGCGCCTTTTTATTTCACGGGATTTTCATGAATTCAGCCGACTGACTAGCGGGGCCCTAGCGTCATACACCCGAGAACAGAGTCGACGGCTCCCGTGGTCGCCGGAGATGACGAAGAAGTGGCACCATAGGGACAAGTGGGTCCGTGTGTATCTAAGGAATGTCTCAGGGCTACTGGTGGCGGCTGGAGTTGGTGCGCCACTGAGAGGAGGAGGCGGCGACCATGGTGGTCAAGCCGCGCCGGCGAAACACAACCGGCCGAGCGTGATGGGTTCTGGATATATCATCTACGATTCATCAGCACTCTATTTTACCTTCTTTTAGAGTCGGAGGAGGTTCGGTTGAGGCTGCCACCGTGCGCCGTGGTCGGAGAAGATGGCAACAGCGGCGGCGAGCTTCTGGGTGAAGAACCTTCATGATTTTCGAGGGCTTTTGGTTATTGTATCTTGATAATGCTATGGCTTGAAGGACTTTTGAAATGAGTACTTGAACTGGCTTCAATTGGTAATTAACCGAGCTCAAGGTTTTGCTACAATGGCGATTTCGACAGAAATTGGGGAGTTTCGGCTGGAGAGACTAGAGAAGAAGGGAAGGGGAAATGATGCACCGCTCTATGCGAACTTAGGGGTGGTATTTATAGGCAAGGATCAGAGTAGATATGCCCAGCCTCGGGTGAGAACTCGGCGAGAAGATGAACTCACGGCTGGTCGTCTGCGTGACGGTGAAGAATTGGCTTGGAAGGCTCGCGAATGCATTGCTGGCAAGAAACTACAGCGAAGATGATCGGCTAAAGTGGCGCGAATTGGTTCTTCGCTTCGAGTCTTTCAGCGCGCCGAGGAAGACGAAGGCTGAAGCCTTCAGCTGACGTGTGGGCCGCACAGTACGCCGGTCCCATGAGCCAGTGAAAGAATTGGTGACCTCAAGCAATTTCAGCGAACAGAGCTCGGTTTGGTTCAAAGAATCTGTTACGTCTCAAGTCGGAAAATTAATGACAAATTTACTGAGTGTACTAGAGCTAGGTTAGAACGTACCATAAAAATTTCAGACCTATTGGACGCTTGTAGAATTTATAAATATTCTGACAGTGCACTATGCACAGGTTTATGCATTCTGTATTTAATTTATTTAGAATTTTATAACGTATCAAATATTTATAAAATTTTTTTAGAGGTTATTTATGACTATTGTAATCTACTATAAAATTTTGAACTTCCAATTGGTTATATCTTCTTTGATAAAATTCTGACATTATGATTCTTAGATTTTCACAAATTCTGTTTTTGAATTTTTATAAATACCAGATTTAATTATTATTTCCTGATATTTTTAATGTAGATGGTTCTATCCAGGATGAAGATAACATAAAATTGATTGGATTAGATTTATGAAAATTTAAGTTTTTGACATATTTACTATTGTTAGTCATGATTCATTAATTACCTTTCTTTTCATCTTTTAATACTTTGATTTGACTTTTTCAAATATATTTTAGGGTTCTGGATATTTCCATAAATTTACAGGAATTTTATTATTTTGTTATTTTAAAAATCTTTTCTTGTTACTTATCACATGTTTGATTATTCATTAAAAAGAAATTCTCCTTTCAATTAGTGATAAACAAATCCAAGAAAAATCAATAAACTTCTGAGAATTCATAAAAAGCATCCATAACAATAATTAAATGTTTAATTCCTCATTATGTTTTGCATTTTGTATTGAGGGGAAAAGAAAATCATTACAATAAAAGATTTCTTAAGAACCACAAATTCAAGAAGAAATTCAGATTGAATGAAATTTCAAAATGATCTTATATTTCCAATTTATTTTCACATTTTGTTTGATTTGAAGTTTTATTATGCCATTCATCCTTTTGTTAAGGTTGGATTTCAAGATATGGAAATAAAGGATAATATTTTAATTCATTCTTGACATTAAAAATTTTATTCCATTTCATTTTCTAATTTATATTTATATTTAGAATTTTTGGGATGTTACAATATTTCAAAATACCATTTCCGACCACATCATTTTGAAAGTATTAAAACTCTAACCATGTGATGACTTTAACAATTTGCCACTCTGTAAGGAATCAAGGTAAATAACCCGATTCGTCGATGGATGAATTACAATGAGAACCCAATGAAACCTACACAGTTATGTCGGCATGGTCAATTAACAGAACAGAGTTGCGAGCATAGTGCAAATCAAACTAGCATTTACCCTGGGTTGTGGGGTAAAAGTATGAACTCTTTATCTTTTTGAGCCGCCAAGGCCTCTCCGACGTATTTATCGACAAATCCGTAATCTTTGTCCATTGTTTGCTTGGAGACTATGTGTGGGTCCAGAAAACCCACCGGTTGTTCATTCTTCCTCGCTTCCAGGATCATGTATCTAAATATACGAAAGCATTGAGTCATATATATATATGACTTTTATCGATATTATACGAATGTAGAATGTGAATGCACACACTTACAATGTCCAAGATCTCAAGAGCGCGTCGAGGGCGCCGAGGTTGAAGACGCCAAAAGGTCATTGAAGTCGGTATGAAGAATCTCCCGATGACTCATTGAATAGATGCTCATACTTGAAACTGAAGAGGAACGCGATATGCTACACTAGCACAAAAAAAATCTACCGCGTAACCAGAAAGCTACTCGCAAGAAGGGGAT
The DNA here is from genome assembly GCA_036346275.1 of Otatea glauca. Lineage (NCBI taxonomy): Eukaryota > Viridiplantae > Streptophyta > Magnoliopsida > Poales > Poaceae > Otatea > Otatea glauca. Next base: position 12,837,640 of record CM070717.1, on the reverse strand, counting down.
CACAGATAAGATTACCACTAGACGCGCAGTTGCGGAATCCTTCGCGCGTCGATGTAGTGGATCGTCCTCGCCGCAGTCGTTGCGTCGATGGAGCGGATCGTCCTCGCCTCGCCGTGGATCGTCCTCCCACGCCGCAGTCGCAGCAGCGTCACCGCAGTAATCCACACGTCCAGGGATGGAACGCCGTGCGTCGGTGTGCAAGCACCTGGTCGCTCGGCAGAGGCAACGAGAAGAGGAGGCTAGGGTTTCGAGTGAATCACTTCTAAACCGTGGGAAAGCACACCCTGCGCCCACCCTCCTCCCCTCCTTATATAGCCACGAGATGAAACCCTAAACCAAGGCCATCAGCGTGCTAAACCCACGATGTCCATTAATTATGGATCCAATCCAAATTAATGCGTCCCAGCCCATTAAGTGTGTGACCCTGCAGGTTCACGTACGTTTGGACATGGATTCGAAAAACTCCTTTTCAATCCAATAGTTGGTAGCGGCTCCTTGCAAAGTATGCCAACTCCCAAACATACTATGATCAAATCGGAGAGAACCTATCAAAAGTACTCATGTAATAATCCCTTTGCCAAGTATATGAAGATTGAACTCAAGGCGAGAATTATGTCATCCTTTGATGATTCAATCCATCTCTCGTATCCGTGATATATTAATAAGTTGTGATTGACTCCTCAATCACGGCATGGCCATGCACTTCGTTAATCATATCACATGAGTGGCCTTATCATATATCTCCGCTTTCATTGAGTGGCAAATTCTATCTTGATCGCCACTTCCTCTGCACGCTTTATAGTAAACATGAAAGCTACCTTTATAACTATCCGGTTAGGAAGTAGTGTTTGATAGCCCCAAGGAAAACTATTACACATGTATGGAATATGACAATCTCAGGTCTAAGGATCATACATCTACTAGGTATGAGATACACTGATGACACATAAGAATGAAACATTCTCGCAGTGTCAAATTGCGGGTCTATCTAACCCATGTTCTTCAACATGCGTCCACAATGTATAGATGATATCTCTATATCCCATGATCTATGAAGCATGATCATCGATCACTACATGTGCTAATCTATTCATCGTTGTCCTATACGATGATATCCGATCAGAGATACTTATCGAATTATATCAATAAGTAAAGAGCTTCATAAGCAAGTCACATACTTGTTGATCAATACAATGATATACATTCATTGGACCAATAATCATATTATTATTCATAAACATAGTCATGTTACAATAATCTAAATGATTGCCTCAAGGGCATAGCACTAACAATCTCCCACTTGCACTTGAGTCAATCAATTAAGTATCTAATACCAATAGACCTCGTGTGTGCCTCATGCTTAGGTCATGGCGTGGCTTTGTCAACGGATCGGCCACATTGGCTTCCGTATGTACTTTGCATATTCCCACGCCACCTCTATCCACAATCTCGCGAATAAGGTGAAAGCGCGAGTATGTGTTTAGACTTCGATGTGATCTAGGCTCTTTTGCTTGTGCAATGGCACCACTATTATCACAATAGATGTCCATTGGACTAGAGGCACTAGCGACCACACCAAGCTCGTGATAAACTTCTTAATCCACATAGCTTCTTTTGCGCCCTCCGCCGCAATGTACTCCGCTCGTCGTAGAGTCGGCCACCGTGTTTTGCTTGGAACTCTTCCACCATCGCTCCTCCATTAAGTGTAAACACAAACCCGGATTGTGATCGAAAATCATCTTTGTCAGTTTGGAAGCTTGCATCGGTGTAACCCTTGCAACCAGATCTTCTCACCTCAAAAACAAGGGACATACCCTTAGTTCTTCTCAAGTACTTCAGGATATTTTTTACGGTTATCCAATGACCATCACCAGGATCCGCTTGGTATCTGCTTGTGACACTTAGAGCATATGAGACATCTGGGCGTGTACAGATCATGGCATACATAATAGACCCAATAGCAAAAGCATATGGAATCTTGCTAATCCTGTCTCGCTCATGAGATGTCGAAGGACACTGAATCTTGCAGAGACTAATGCCATGTGACATTGGCATGAAACCTCTCTTGGATTCATGCATATTGAACCTTTTCAATATCTTGTCAATGTACGTTTCCTCACTTAATCCAATTAACCTTTTTGATCTATCTCTATAAATTTTTATGCCCAAGATATAGCATGCTTCTCCCAAGTCCTTCATTGAGAAACTCCTTTTCAATGAAGTCTTAACATCTTCGAGCATAGGAATATTATTCCCGATTAATAATATGTCATCCACATACAAAATCAGAAATACAAGTGCGCTCCGACTAGCCTTCTTGTAAACACAAGGCTCTTCTTCATTTTTGATAAAGTCAAACCCTTTGACTACTTCATCAAAACGAATATTCCAACTCCGAGATGCTTGCTTTAACCCATAAATGGATCTTTGAAGCTTGCATACCCTTTTAGCATATTTAGGATGAACAAAACCTTCAGGTTGTATCATGTATACATCCTCAGAAAGATTCCCATTAAGGAAGGCTGTTTTGACATCCATCTGCCATATTTCATAATCAAAATATGCAAAGAATAGCTAAAATGATCCGGACAGACTTGAGCATGGCTACCGGTGAGAAGGTTTCATCATAGTCAACTCCTTGAACTTGTTTGAAACCCTTTGCCACCAACCGTGCCTTATAGATCTGAACATTTCCATCTCGTCTATCTTCTTCTTGAAAATCTATTTGCATTCAATGGTTTTACACCATCAGAGAATCGACCAAATTCCAAACTTGATTGTCATGCATGGATTGAATTTCGATCTCATGGCTTCAAGACATTTTTCGAGTTTGGGTCCATCATTGCTTCTTCATAAGTCGTGGGCTCATCATTGTCCAACAATAATATGTCATTCCATATCTTATAGGTACATGACGTGGCCTCCCCGACCTACGCTATGGTGAGTCTCTTCCACAGTTGTACAACACTTTGTACATCTTGTGAAGGTTCAAGATGGTAGCTTGAACATATTCATGTGATTCTCGAACTTCATCAAGATACACATCACTCCTACTGAATTCTTTTGAAAGAAACTCTTTCTCCAAAAAAACACCATTTCGAGGAACAAAAACTTTGTTCTCGTTTCTTTTGTAAAAGTAATTTCCTTTTGTTTCTTTAGGATACCCCACAAAAAAAGCATTTTTTTTATTTAGGTGCGAGTTTATCTGATTGTAAACGTTTTACATAAGCCTCACATCCCTATATCTTGAGAAATGACAACATGGGACTTCTCCCAGTCTATATCTCATATGGCGTCTTCTCAACGGATTTTGATGGGACCCTATTCAAAGTGAACGCAGCTGTCTCTAGAGCGAAACCCCAGAAGGATAATGGCAGATCTGTTTGGCTCATCATTGACCGAACCATATCTAATAAAGTTCGGTTTCGTCGTTCGGACACGCCATTCCATTGAGGCGTTCCTGGCGGAGTAAGTTGCGTAACGATTCCACATTGCTTTAGATGATCACCAAACTCTTGGCTCAAGTATTCACCACCACGATCTGATCGTAAGTGTTTTATTGATTTGCCAAGTTGATTTTGTACTTCATTTTGAAACTCTTTGAACCTTTCAAAAGTTTCAGATTTATACCTCATTAAATAGATATATCCATATCTACTAAAGTCATCGGTAAAAATTACAAAGTCTCGAAACCCACCCCTAGCAAATGAGCTCATTGGTCCACATACATCCAGTATGTACTAGGGCCAATAACTCACTCGCTCTCTCACTAAAACCTGTGAAAGGGCTTTTGTCATCTTGCCAAGTAAACAAGATTCACATGTTTTAAATGATTCAAAATCAAATGAGGTTAGAAGTCCATCACCATGGAGCTTCTTCATGCGCTTCTCATTTATATGACCTAAGCGACAATACCATAAAAAGGTAGGGTTCAAATCATTAGGCCGATGCCTTTTTACATTAATGTTATAGACAGGTTTCTCTTGAGTTCAAGGACGCATACAACCCATCCACCATGGGGCAACGACCATAATACATATCATTCAAAAATATTGAACAAACAAAGTTCTTTATTATGAAATCATAACCTTCATGTTCCAAACAAGAAGATGAAATAATGTTTCTACTCAAAGATGGAACAAAATAACAATTATTGGGTTCTAAAACTAATCTCAAGGCAAATGCAATGGGTATGTGCCAACGGCAAGACCAAAGAACTCTTGCTTTATTCCCCACGCGAAGATCCACTTCTCCTTTTGCCAAGTCTCTACTCTTTATCAGCCCCTACATCGAATTGCAAATGTGAGCAACCGAACCGATATCATATACCCATGAGCTGAGTGAAGAAGTAGCAAGATTAATTTCTATAACATTAATACAGTGGAAACCACATTTCCATTCTTCTTATCCGCTGTACTTTTCAGCCTGCTTTCCAATGTCCCGATTTCTTGCAATAGAAGCATTGGGTATCGTGTTGAGGACCAACTTTAAGCTTCAAGCTTATTTTAAGGCTTGCGATCTCATCTTGAGCCTTGCCCTTGCCCTTGCTCTTCCCTTCCCCCGACCTTAGCCTTCCTCTTTTGAATGCGCTTGTTTTCTGAACCATCATCACATGATTGGGTTTTTTCTTAATGCTTTCCTCGGCAGCCTTGAGCATCCCATGTAGCTCAATTAGGCTCTTCTCCATGCTATTCATATGAAAATTCATAATGAATGGTTCAAAGCTCTGAGGCAGAGACTGGAGAATAACATCTGTTGCCAAACCGAGGCTAAGGGGAAACTCAAAGTTTTCCAATCTCCCAATGTAACCAATCATCTTGATTGCATGAGGGCTCACCGGACTGCCTTCAGCCAGCTTACAAGCAAATAAAAGCTTTGAGATACCATACGTCTCAGCTCTTGCTTGATTCTCAAACATGCCCTTCAAGCCCACAATCATATTGTAAGCATTGCTAGTGTTATGCCCTTGAGGCAATCATTTAGATGATTGTAACATGACTATGTTTATGAATAATAATATGATTATTGGTCCAATGAATGCATATCATTGTATTGATCAACAAGTATGTGACTTGATTATGAAGCTCTTTACTTAATGATGTAATTCGATAAATATCTCTGATCGGATATCATCGTATAGGACTACGATGAATAGATCAGCACATGTAGTGATCGATGATCATGCTTCATAGATCATGGGATATGGAGATATCATCTCTACATTGTGGACCATGTTGAAGAACATGGGTTAGATAGACCCGCTATGGGACATCGCGAGAATGTTTCATTCTTATGTGTCATCGTGTATCTCATACCTAGAAGATGTATGATCCTTAGACCTGAGATTGTCATATTCCCTACATGTGTAATAGTTTTCCTTGGGGCTATCAAACACTACTTCCTAACCGGATAGTTATAAAGGTAGCTTTCATGTTTACTATGAAACGTGCGAGAGGAAGTGAGCAATCAAGATGGAATTTGCCACTCCAATGAAACGGAGATATATGACAAGGCCACTCGTGTGATATGATTAAGAAAGTGCATGGCCATGCCGTGATTGAGGAGTCAATCACAACTTATTAATATATCACGGATACGAGAGATGGATTGAATCATCAAAGGATGACATGCTTCTCGCTTTGAGATCAATCTTCATATACTTGGCAAAGGGATTATTACATGAGTTCTTTTGATAGGTTCTGCTCAATTTGATCACAGATGTTTGGGAGTTGGCATACTTTGCAAGAAGCCGCTACCAACTATTGGATTGAAAAGGAGTTTTCGAATCCATGTCCAAACGTATGTGAACTCGCAGGTCACACACTTAATGGGCTGGGGCGCATTAATTTGGATTGATCCGTAATTAATGAACCTCGTGGGCTTAGCATGCCGGTGGGCCTGGTTTAGGTTTCATCTCGTGGCTATATAAGGAGGGGAGGAGGGAGGCGCAGAGGTGCTTTCCACGGTTTAGGTTTGATTCACTTGAAACCCTAGCCTCCTCCTCTCGCTGCCCTCGCCGAGCGACTAGGTGCTTGCACACGACGCACGGCGCTCCATCTCTCGGACGGTGGACTCATCGGGTGACGCTGCTGCGATCATGGCGTGGGAGGACGATCCACGGTGAGGCGAGGACGATCAAATACATCGACGCAACGATCGCGGCGAGGACGAACCACTACATCGACGCGCAAGGATTCCGCAATCGCGTCTAGTGGTAATCTTATCTATGATCCCCTTCTTGCGGTAGCTTTACGGTTGCGCGTAGTTTTTTTTTTGTGCTAGCGTAGCATACCGCGCTTCCCTTCAAAGGGTATCGAGCCATCTCGTATAGTTTTGTGATCTGGATGTTGCACATATGATGTGTGAGGTTAGTAGATTGGATCTATTACATGTTCACCAGTTCATGTGATGAATTGGTGACGGCACCATCGATGAGATCGATCGATTTAGGGTTTGAGAAAGTGCAAACCGACTCAATCTTGATTTGGGTGAGTCCGCTCATGGTACGACGTTACCCTTACCGGTCGGGTTACCGCCATCGTGGTTTCAAACGATCCATATGGGACCAAGCCAATCGATCGAGTTGGATTGGGTCAATCTGCTGATCCATGGTAGCGCAAACAGATTCAATATTGATTTGGGTGAGTCCGCTCATGGTACGACGTTGCCCTTACCGGCCGGGTTACCGCCATCGGGGTTTCAAACGATATCCATATGGGACCAAGCCAATTATATTAGATTGGATTGGGTCAACTGCTTGATCCGTGGAAATCTGGAAGATCACGCGCCAGGCTCTGCCCTGATTTGACCTTGAGTACGCTGCCTCTGGACCCTGAGTCGAGGGTTGCTTTTGTTTAACTTGCTTTTTGCAGGAATTATGTGAAATAGTATGGCCTATGTGTATGTGATGCATGTAATTTCCACATGGCTCAAGTCTGTCGTGTTAAGCCATAAGGCTATTTAAATTGTATAACGACCTGCGTGTCGACTTGTGATGCTTCAAACCCTCATGTAAAATTCATTATCAAAAGTTGTAAGGAGTTGCATCCATAATGATGAAGACGATGGCTAGGTGAACAAATCAAGCAAGGTGGCTAGGTGAACAACCAAGCATGATGATGGAGATCTTAATGCTAAGGGCCATGCTATTTCACAGCTTATTTTGATTTTCTGTGGATGTGTGTTTTATCCTTGCTATTTTCTTTATGCTCATTGCATGTGATGCTATGTTCATAGTAATCTTTGTTCATCCTTATAGTTAAAAATCTTAAATCAAATTGTCCATCCAATTGTTGCACCTATCAAGAATTTAGATCGTTATTGATATGACCGCCAAAGTAGTATATCAATGGCTATCTCAATAGATGATAGGGATGTGTTGGACACATCACGCATAACAATGGCAGATTTAAACGAGCTATCAAAACGGTTTTGGGCTTGAGGACATAAGTGGTTGGGATTTGATTTCAGATAATGAAGGAACCTATACAAGACAATTGGTGTCTAGGAAAACACACATGAGGCAGTTTCTTAATTGGCACCCGAATACGGAAGTGCTCCTCCTCATGTGAGCCCTTGGGCGAGTTGACTGGCCATGAGTCAAGTTGATGGAGGCATTCATTACTTGTTTTCATACTCAACAAACAAGAGTTACATATGATGTAATTAGCAAAGGTGTTGCTTACCTATGTCATTAAATTTCTAGCAAGTGATGCCAAAGCTCACTAGTGTTTAATGAATATGGATCTTGAATACTCACTATGTGTCTATAAAAGGACATAAAATAGGAGTGTCTTTAATTAAAAGTTTAATAAAATTTTACATAAACATAGTGCTTAGAATCTTTGCATATTTTTTTGTTGTAGTTCAATGGCACCTTCTCCTACTCCTGCTACACCGGTTTTGCTTTGAGATCGGTTTTGGAAAGGAAAAACTGAATGGAACTAATTTTGTTGATTGGTATCGCAACCTGAGAATTGTTCTCAAGCATGAAAAGAAGGACTATGTTCTAGAGAATCCAATTCTGATGAACCAAATTAAAATGTCGCTCGCAATTTGAGGGTTGAATATGAAAAGCATGTTAATGCTTCAGAGAGTCACTGTCTCATGCTAGTCACAATGGACTCTGAGCTCCAAAAGCAATATGAGGACCAGGATGCTTACAATATGATTGTGGGCTTGAAGGGCATGTTTGGGAATCAAGCAAGAGTTGAGAGGTATGGTATCTCAAAGCTTTTATTTGCTTGTAAGTCGGTCAAGGCATCAGTCGACCCTCATGTGATCAAGATGATTGGTTACATTGGGAGATTGAAAACTTGAGTTTCCCTTAGCCTCGGTTTGGCCACAGATGTTATTCTCCGGTCTCGCCTCAGAGCTTTGAGCCATTCATTATGAATTTTCATATGAATAGCATGGAGAAGAGCCTAACCGAGCTACATGGGATGCTCAAGGCAGTGGAGGAAAGCATTAAGAAAAAACCCAATCATGTGATGATGGTTCAGAAAACAACTGCTTTCAAAAAGAGAAAGGCTAAGGCTGGGGGAACGGGAAAGAGCAAGGGCAAGGGCAAGGGCAAGGCTCAAGATGAGATCGCGAGCCTCAAAACTAAGCTTCAGAAGCTTAAAGTTGGCCCTCAACCTGATACCCAATGCTTCTATTGCAAGAAATCAGGGCATTGGAAACGGAACTGCGAAAAGTACCTGGCAGATAAGAAGAATGGAAATGTGGTTTCCACTTCAGGTATTAATGTTATAGAAATTAATCTTGCTACTTCTTCACTCAGCTCATGGGTATATGATACCGGTTCGGTTGCTCACATTTGCAATTCGTTGCGGTGATAAAGAGTAGAGACTTGGCAAAGGAGAAGTGGATCTTGGCGTGGGGAATAAAGCAAGAGTTGTTGGTCTTGCTGTTGGCACATACCCATTGCATTTGCCTTCGTGGATTAGTTTTAGAACTCAATAATTGTTATTTTGTTCCATCTTTGAGTAGAAACATTATTTCATCTTCTTGTTTGGAACATGAAGGTTATGATTTCGAATAAAGAACTTTGTTTGTTCAATATTTTTGAATGATATGTATTATGGTCGTTGCCCCATGGTGGATGGGTTGTACGCCCTGAACTCAAGAAAACATGTCTATAATATTAATGTAAAAAGGCACCGCCTAATGATTTGAACCCTACCTTTTGTGGCATTGTCGCTAGGTCATATAAATGAGAAGCGCATGAAGAAGCTCCATGGTGATGGACTTCTAACCTCATTTGATTTTGAATCATTTGAAACATGTGAATCTTGTTTACTTGGCAAGATGACAAAAGCCCTTTCACAGGTTTTAGTGAGAGAGTAAGTGAATTATTGGCCCTAGTACATACAGATGTATGTGGACCAATGAGCTCATTTGCTAGGGGTGGGTTTCAGATTTTGTAACTTTTATCGATGACTTCAGAGATATGGATATATCTATTTAATGAGGCATAAATCTGAAACTTTTGAAAGGTTCAAAGAGTTTCGAACGAAGTACAAAATCAACTTGGCAAAACAATAAAACACTTACGATCCGATCGTGGTGGCGAATACTTGAGCCAAGAGTTTGGTGATCATTTAAAGCAATGTGGAATCGTTCGCAACTTACTCCGCCAGAACGCCTCAATGGAATGGTGTGTCCGAACGACGAATCAAACTTTATTAGATATGGTTCGGTCAATGATCACCAAACAGATCTGCCATTATCCTTTGGGGTTTCGCTCTAGAGACAAATGCGTCACTTTGAATAGGGTCCCATCAAAATCCGTTGAGAAGACGCCATATGAGATATGGACTCGAGAAGACCCATGTTGTCATTTCTCAAGATATGGGGATGTGAGGCTTATGTAAAACGCTTACAATCGATAAACTCGCACCTAAATCGTAAAAATGCTTTTTGTGGGGTATCCTAAAGAAACAAAAGGATATTACTTTTACAAAAGAAACGAGAACAAAGTTTTGTTGCTCGAAATGGTGTCTTTTGGAGAAAGAGTTTCTTTCAAAAGAAATCAAGAGGAGTGATGTGTATCTTGATGAAGTTCGAGAATCACATGAATATGTTCAAGCTACCTCTCAACCTTCACAAGATGTACAAAGTGTTGTACAACCCGTGGAAGAGACTCCACTTACGTGAGGTCGGGAGGCCACGCCATGTACCTATTAGATATGGGAATGACATATTATTGTTGGACAATGATGAGCCCACGACTTATGAAGAAGCAATGATGGACCCAAACTCAAAAATGGCTTGAAGCCATGAGATCCAAATTCAATCCATGCATGACAATCAAGTTTGGAACTTGGTCGATTCACTGATGGTGTAAAACCATTGAGTGCAAATGGATTTTCAAGAAAAGATAGACGAGATGGAAATGTTCAGATCTATAAGGCACGGTTGGTGGCAAAGGGTTTCAAACAAGTTCAAGGAGTTGACTATGATGAAACTTTCTCACGGTAGCCATGCTCAAGTCTGTCCGGATCATTTTAGCTATTGCTGCATATTTTGATTATGAAATATGGCGATGGATGTCAAAACAGCCTTCCTTAATGGGAATCTTTCCGAGGATGTATACATGATACAACCTCAAGGCTTTGTTGATCCTAAATATGCTAAAAGGGTATGCAAGCTTCAAAGATCCATTTATGGGTTAAAGCAAGCATCTAGGAGTTGGAACATTCGCTTTGATGAAGTAGTCAAAGGTTTTGACTTTATCAAAAATGAAGAAGAGCCTTGTGTTTACAAGAAGGCTAGTGGGAGCGCACTTGTATTTTCGATTTTGTATGTGGATGACATATTATTAATCGGGAATGACATTCCTATGCTTGAAGATGTTAAGACTTCATTGAAAAGGAGTTTCTCAATGAAGGACTTGGGAGAAGCATGCTATATCTTGGGCATAAAAATCTATAGAGATAGATCAAAAGGTTAATTGGATTAAGTCAGAAACGTACATTGACAAGATATTGAAAAGGTTCAATATGCATGAATCCAAGAGAGGTTTCATGCCAATGTCACATGGCATCGCTCTGCAAGAATCGGTGTCCTTCGACATCCGATGAGCGAGACAGATGAGCAAGATTCCATATGCTTCACTATTGGGTCTATTATGTATGCCATGATCTGCACACGCCTGATGTCTCATATGCTCTAAGTGTCACGAGCGATACCAAGCGGATCCTGGTGATGGTCATTGATAGCCGTAAAAATATCCTCAAGTACTTGAGAAGAACTAAGGGTATGTTCCTTGTTTTGGAGGTGAGGAAGATCTGTTGCAAAGGGTTACACCGATGCAAGCTTCCAAACCGACAAAGATGATTTTCGATCGCAATCCGGGTTTGTGTTTACACTTAATGGAGGAGCAGATGTGGAAGAGTTCCAAGCAAAACACGGTGGCCGACTCTACGATGACGGAGTACATTGCGGCCGGAGGCCGCAAAGGAGGCTGTGTGGATTAAGAAGTTTATCACGAGCTTGGTGTGGTCGCTAGTGTCTCTAGTCCAATGGACATCTATTGTGATAATAGTGGTGCCATTGCACAAGCAAAAGAGCCTAGATCACATCAAAGTCTAAACACATACTCCGCTTTCACCTTATTCGCGAGATTGTGGATAGAGGTGACGCTGAAATATGCAAAGTACATACGGAAGCCAATGTGGCGATCCGTTGACAAAGCCACCGCCACACCTAAGCATGAGGCGCACACAAGGTCTATTGGTATTAGATACTTAATTGATTGACTCAAGTGCAAGTGGGAGATTGTTAGTGTTATGCCCTTGAGGCAATCATTTAGATGATTGTAACATGACTATGTTTATGAATAATAATATGATTATTGGTCCAATGAATGTATATCATTGTATTGATCAACAAGTATGTGACTTGATTATGAAGCTCTTTACTTAATGATGTAATTCGATAAATATCTACGATCGGATATCATCGTATAGGACTACGATGAATAGATCAAGACATGTAGTGATCGATGATCATGCTTCATAGATCATGGGATATGGAGATATCATCTCTACATTGTGGACCATGTTGAAGAACATGGGTTAGATAGACCCGCTATGGGACATCGCGAGAATGTTTCATTCTTATGTGTCATCGCAGTATCTCATACCTAGAAGATGTATGATCCTTAGACCTGAGATTGTCATATTCCCTACATGTGTAATAGTTTTCCTTGGGGCTATCAAACACTACTTCCTAACCGGATAGTTATAAAGGTAGCTTTCATGTTTACTATGAAACGTGCAGAGGAAGTGGCAATCAAGATGGAATTTGCCACTCCAATGAAACGGAGATATATGACAAGGCCACTCGTGTGATATGATTAACAAAGTGCATGGCCATGCCGTGATTGAGGAGTCAATCACAACTTATTAATATATCACGGATACGAGAGATGGATTGAATCATCAAAGGATGACATGCTTCTGCCTTGAGATCAATCTTCATATACTTGGCAAAGGGATTATTACATGAGTTCTTTTGATAGGTTCTGCTCGATTTGATCACAAGATGTTTGGGAGTTGGCATACTTTGCAAGAAGCCGCTACCAACTATTGGATTGAAAAGGAGTTTTCCAATCCATGTCCAAACGTATGTGAACCCGCAGGTCACACACTTAATGGGTGGGACGCATTAATTTGGATTGGATCCGTAATTAATGAACCTCGTGGGCTTAGCATGCTTTGGTGGGCCTGGTTTAGGTTTCATCTCGTGGCTATATAAGGAGGGAGGAGGAGGCGCAGAGGTGCTTTCCACGGTTTAGGTTTGATTCACTTGAAACCCTAGCCTCCTCCTCTCTCGCCCCTCGCCGAGCGACTAGGTGCTTGCACACGACGCACGGCGCTCCATCTCTGGACGTGTGGACTATCTGCGGTGACGCTGCTGCGGCTCACGGCGTGGGAGGACGATCCACGGCGAGGCGAGGACGATCCACTACATCGACGCAACGATCGCGGCGAGGACGAACCACTACATCGACGCGCAAGGATTCCGCAATGCGCGTCTAGTGGTAATCTTATCTATGATCCCCTTCTTGCAGTAGCTCGGTTCGCGGTAGTTTTTTTGTGCTAGCGTAGCATACCGCGTTTCCCTTCAAGCATCATGGTCCTCATATTGCTTCTAGAGCTCAGAGTCCATGGTGACTAGCATGAGACAGCCGACCTCTACAAAAGCATTAACATGCTTTTCATATTCAACCTTCAAATTGCGAGTAGCATTTTCGGCTGGTTCATCAGGAATTGGATTCTCTAGAACGTAGTCCTTCTTTTCATGCTTGAGAACAATTCTCAGGTTGCGATACCAATCAACAAAATTAGTTCCATTAAGTTTTTCCCTTTCCAAAACTGTTCTCAAAGCAAAACCAGGTGTAGCAGGAGTAGGAGAAGGTGCCATTGAACTACAACAAAAACATGCAAAGATTCTAAGCACTATGTTTATGTAAAAATCTTATTAAACATTTTAATAAAAGACACTCCTATTTTATGTCCCTTTTATAGACACATAGTGAGTATTCAAGATCCATATTCATCAAACACTAGTGAGCTTTGGCATCACTGCTAGAAATTTAATGACATAGGTAAGCAACACCTTTGCTAATTACATCTTATGTAACTCTTGTTTGTTGAGTATGAAAACAAGTAATGAATGCCTCCGTCAACTTGACTCATGGCCAGGTCAACCTGCCCTAGGGCTCACATGAGGGAGGGAGCACTTCCCATATTCGGGTGCCAATTAAGAAACCTGCCTCATGTGTGTTTTCCTAGACACCAATTGTCTTGTATAGGTTCCTTCATTACTGAAATCAAATCCCAACCACTTATGTCCTCAAGCCCAAAACCGTTTTGATAGCTTGATTAAATCTACCATTGTTATACGTGATGTGTCCACAACATCCCTATCATCTATTAAGATAGCCATTGATATACTACTTTGGCAATCATATCAATAACGATCTAAATTCTTGATAGGTGCAACAATTGGATGGACATTTTGATTAAAAATTTTAACTATAGGGATGAACAAAATCTACTAAGAACATGGCATCACATGCAATGAGCATAAAGAAAATAGCAAGGTTAAACACACATCCACAGAAAATCAAAATAAGCTGTGAAATAGCATGGCCATTAGCATTAAGATGTCCATCATCATGCTTGTTTGTTCACCTTGCCACCTTGCTTGATTTGTTCACCTAGCCACCTTGCTTGATACCATCGTCTTCATCATTATGGATGCAACACCTTACAACTTTTGATAATAAATTTTACATGAGGGTTTGAAGGATCACAAGTCGACACGCAGGTCGTTATACAATTTAAATAGCCTTATGGCTTGACATGGCACGCAGGCCATGTGGAAATTACATGCATCACATACACATAGGCCATACTATTTCACATAATTCCCTGCAAAAACGAGTTAAACAAAAGCAACACTACGACTCCGGTCCGAGGGCAATGCCACAACAGGGTCCAACAATGTTTTCTTCCCATAACAAGGTGTACACCGTTGTACTAATGAGCTTTACCCACACAGAGGTGTGGAAGCCCCTCACGAGCAAACCTAACACTACTACATAAAAGCTTATCACAGACGGTTCGGAACCGTCATCACAGACGGTTTCCTGACCATCTCAGAACCATGTGTCAATGATGTTACGGCATATAATGACGGTTTCTAAATCGCTGCAGCGATAGAATATATCACGACATAGCTTAAACTAAAACCGCTCGTGATATTATCATATCAAAGACTGTTTTATTTAAAAACCGTCTGTGATATTATGATATCATAGACGGTTTTTGTTTGAAACCGTCTGTTACATTATTACATCACAGACGGTTTTAGTTGAAAACCGTCTATGATGTGATGATATCACGATGGTTTTTGTTTGAAACCGCTCATTACATCTTTACATCACGCATCGGTTTTAATTAAAACCGTCTATGATAAGACTTCCAACAGCAACCATTAATCTATTTATTGGCTAGCCTCAGGAAATGCTAGCCACGCCCTCTGGAAAAAAGCAGATTACAGAATAACTAAACTCATGTTACAAAAACATTATAACCATTTCAGAAATGAACTCAGATATATTAACCAAATGTAACTCAATAGCATTAACCAATTAATCGAATACACAACTACAATTTACAAATCCACAACGCAAGTTTGACAATTAACCCAAATGGTAATTTAGAAAAATACTCCTCAAGTTATACTGGCAGCGTGGAACTCGCTTTTTGTGTAAAACTTGACTGAGCAAGAAGGCACAAAGTTGGCCTCGAATTCGCTCCAGATCGGCCTCTTCCAACGCAGTTGTTACCCGATTGGGCGTTTTCTTAGTGACAAGGAGTTCCATGTTGTGGCAAACATAAAATCCACAACGGTTATTTCCCTTTTCCTGCTGGTGGCACTGCAAATATAGATTTGGTTAGTTCCAGAATCATTATTACATAGTTTACATAGGATTATTGTGTACAATGTTACCTGGAAACTTAAAATCGTGATTCAGCCTTTCTCGATCCTTGCCGTAAGGCCCTCCATAATATTTGTACACTTTGAACGCTTACGTGATTGCAATAGGTTAGCCTCACTATTCCAGAGAAACATACATGTTTGAACAACCTACATGACCATGTTATGTTTGGAGGAAACGTGATTAATTACCCGTGATTAATTTTGCGATAGGTTGTAAGTCGTGGCTACCACTGTAAGGAATCAAGGTAAATAACCCGATTCGCCGATGGATGAATTACAATGAGAACCCAATGAAACCTATACAGTATGTCGGCATGGTCAATTAACGTAATGAGTTGCGAGCATAGTGCAAATCAAACTAGCACTTACCCCGGGTTGTGGGGTAAAAGTATGAACTCTTTATCTTTTGAGCCGCCAAGGCCTCTCCGACGATTTATCGACAAATCCGTAATCTTTGTCCATTTTTTGCTTGGAGACTATGTGTGGGTCCGTAAAACCCACCGTTGTTCATTCTTCCTCGCTTCGGATCATGTATCTAAATATACGAAAGCATTGAGTCATATATATATATATGACTTTTATCGATATTATACGAATGTAGAATGTGAATGCACACACTTACAATGTCCAAAGATCTCAAGAGCGCGCGTCCGAGGGCGCCGAGGTTGAAGACGTCAAAAAGGTCATTGAAGTCGGCTGTGAAGAATCCCCCCAATGACTCATTGAATAGATGCTCATACTTGAAACTGAAGAGGAACGCGATATGCTACACTAGCACAAAAAACAATCTACCGCGTAACCAGAAAGCTACTCGCATGAAGGGGATCACAGATAAGATTACCACTAGATACGCAGTTGCAGAATCCTTTGCGCGTCGATGTAGTGGATCGTCCTCGTCGCAGTTGTTGCGTCGATGGAGCGGATCGTCCTTGCCTCGCCGTGGATCATCCTCCCATGCCGCAGTCACAGCAGCGTCACCGCAGTAGTCCACACATCCAGGGATGGAACGTCGTGCGTCGGTGTGCAAGCACCTGGTCGCTCGGCAAGGGCAACGAGAAGAGGAGGCTAGGGTTTCGAGTGAATCACTTCTAAACCGTGGGATAGCACACCCTGCGCCCACCCTCCTCCCCTCCTTATATAGCCACGAGATGAAACCCTAAACCAAGGCCATCAGCGTGCTAAACCCACGATGTCCATTAATTATGGATCCAATCCAAATTAATGCGTCCCAGCCCATTAAGTGTGTGACCCTGCAGGTTCACGTACGTTTGGACATGGATTCGAAAAACTCCTTTTCAATCCAATAGTTGGTAGCGGCTCCTTGCAAAGTATGCCAACTCCCAAACATACTATGATCAAATCGGACAGAACCTATCAAAAGTACTCATGTAATAATCCCTTTGCCAAGTATATGAAGATTGAACTCAAGGCGAGAAGTATGTCATCCTTTGATGATTCAATCTATCTCTCTTATCGGTGATATATTAATAAGTTGTGATTGACTCCTCAATCACGGCATGGCCATGCACTTCCTTAATCATATCACACGAGTGGCCTTGTCATATATCTCCATTTCATTGGAGTGGCAAATTCCATCTTGATTTGCCACTTCCTCTGCACATTTCATAGTAAACTTGAAAGCTACCTTTATAACTATCCGGTTAGGAAGTAGTGTTTGATAGCCCCAAGGAAAACTATTACACATGTAGGGAATATGACAATCTCGTGTCTAAGGATCATACATCTACTAGGTATGAGATACATGATGACACATAAGAATGAAACATTCTCGCAGTTGTCCAATTATGGTCTATCTAACCCATGTTCTTCAACATGCGCCCACAATGTATAGATGATATCTCTATATCCCATGATCTATGAAGCATGATCATCGATCACCACATGTGCTGATCTATTCATCGTTGTCCTATACGATGATATCCGATCAGAGATACTTATCGAATTATATCAATAAGTAAAGAGCTTCATAAGCAAGTCACATACTTGTTGATCAATACAATGATATACATTCATTGGACCAATAATCATATTATTATTCATAAAATAGTCATGTTACAATCATCTAAATGATTGCCTCAAGGGCATAGCACTAACAGAAACTGACCGATATACTCGTTTTGCGGTCTTGCACTGGCTTTTTAGCCTGTTGAATGCACCAATTCTGCAATTGACGAAAACAATAGAAAGGTTCTTCATGCGCTCTCCTGTTACAAAAGGCTCTCCTAGCTGGTATACTCGGGCCAGGGGGGCAATTGGATAGTCCAATTTCTTCGTAATCTGCTTCGCTTTGCCCTTGACTTTTTTTCTGCCATAAGGAGTCTGCACGGGCGACGAGTGGGCACCATCCAACTAAATGTCCTTTGATGCAGGGTGCACGGGAGCCGATTTGGTGCTCTGCTGAGGTGCATCATCTGGCTCAGGCAGTTGGGGAAGCTCCGGTGATGGAAGACGGGCGTCCAGGGAGATGTTGCTGCTGGGCCACTAGATAAAACTGTGAATGGCGTCCGCTAGTGTCACAATCTCATCGTTTGGGGGCATCGGAAGTGGGACGGTCTTGAAATTATCATTTACACTGTCCACACTAACCTTCGTGAATCTCTGTGCCACAAGGGTGCTGTGCACCAGTGCCCCTTCAATAAACGGATACGTGACCCCCGAAGCAGCCGGAATAACAGTGGCACCATGGACAAGTCTCATTTGGAGAGTGCACCGCGTGGCCACCTACATAACGGTACACAGTTAGCTACTGCGTCAAACAGCTATTTGTATGGAGCATTCAAGACATATATATAAGTACCTTGATGTCACAGACAGGAGATTTCCCATGTTCAGCTGTGGGAGTGGCGGACGCACAACTGCTCTTTTTGGTAGTGGGGCTGATTTGCCCACATACATCTGGGACTTGCTAAATCGAAGTGAATTTCTCTCATAAATAAACACAATCACTTAATGGACAGTCATACACCTCACCAGGGATGGATTGAGGAATAGCAAAAGGGCCATTAATGCACACCAACGGAGAAAGCATGGTCAAGGTGTGCCACAAGCAATCGGTGGAGAGAATGACGTGTACACTGGCCATAGGAAATGAGGTCAATGTGGTGACGAAATGTGGAGATTGTCAGCGGAGATAAAGTGCACATTGGCACTTTGGCAGTGATAGGGAGGTGCACCGTGCATGTGGTTGGATCTAGATGTCATTGGCAGCGAGTTGTACAACACCAAAGGCTGGAACGGCGATCAGACTGTTGGTTTTAGCTCAGATCAGCGAACACGTATGATGACAAAAAACATAAGCATAAGAATTCATGAATACAAGTATAAGTATTTTGGTGGTGCGGCATAACAAGTATCTTTTCTTATTTTCATGTTTGCTTTCTTACTGAAGGACCATGTGGAGGTCCATCCATATTTGTGATGAGTATTTGACTTTATTTGAGCAAGGTGTGCTCAAGTTTGAGTTTGATTTGGATTGATTTTCAAAATGAAGCAATTTGAGTTGTACCGGCCGTATGGACACGGTAGTGGTGAGTTGCATGGTTTATTGCACATCTTTGTGGGCATTGCTATGTGAGGAGTTTCCTTGTCTTTGATGGTTGCAGGACGACGGTGCTAGGTCATGGTGAGGCGAAGGATGACCGGACTAGGCGAGGAGCGCGGAGGTCCGACGGTTGGGAGATCGCCGGAAGATGATCGGAGACGGAGTCCGGACAAGTCAAGAAGACAAGGAAAGGAGATGATGCTAGCTAGATGCCGCGTGGATCAATGAGGGCCGTCGGATTGCGGTCTAGTTGATAGGTTAGCGGGTCTAGGTAGTATGCTTTGAAAACCGTGCAAGAAAACCCGGTATGTGTGTGGGTTTTGGGTTAGCCCTTGCATGACTGTGTGTATGGGTTAATCCTAGCCCTTAGATGAGTGCTCTAGGGTTGAGGGACTCATCCAAGGGTGGTAGGTGGCCCAAGAGTAGTATAAATAGGGGTGGAGGGGTAGCATCCTTCCCTTGAAGGTGTTGAGGTTTTTGATGCTCATTTGAGCTTTGCCCACATGAATGTGAGGCTTTGTAACCTCCCATTCCAGAAATGAAAGTTTTATTCATCCACCTCTGAATTTATTTTATGATTTACATTATGTCTTTACTTTACGCAATTTAAATTCAGCATTTACTTTCCCGCAATTACATTCCTGCAATTTACTTTCAAGTAATTTGGATTTGCCTCCCCTCCTTCTAAATGCTGCTGTTCTTGGATGTTTTGAGTGTGTTCATATGGTTTTACATCTCTTTTGCACTCTTGGATTGAGTAGAGAACATCTTTTCTTTCAAGTTCCAACTTTGTTCTGAACTTGTTCTTCGCGCAGCAGGCAGTGTTTGATTTTTGTAAAAATATAGAAAAATCCTTTTTGAGCGATTCTTATTGGAGGAGGTGCGGGACTCTGATATCCGCTCGCAGAAAAATTTTGGAGTTCACTTGTTGTACCGTTTGGGCGCCATGAGGTGAAAACCGAGCCCCAAACGTTCTGCTCGAAGTTCTTGACCGGACTGTGTTCTTCGATTTTTCGTGTTTTTTCTGTAAGGCTTTTTGAGGAGAACTTTGGTGGAGTTCTTCAAGACTCTGATGCTCACAGGGAGAAAAAGTCTCAAAATTTTGTGAGCTACAGAAACCCACCAACCTCCTGTGCAAATTGAGGACAAGTTCTGGGAATTCTGTTTTTGCTTTTCTGAAAGTGACTTTTGTGATTTGAATTGATGTCCTTTCTAAAAGCAAGAGTTTGAATTGATTCCTCTTTATCTTGGACACTAGACAACCAGGATTGTGACTCAAAAATCCCCACATATTTTATGGTACTTATCCATGCAAGCTTGGGGTACACATAGTTGTCTAGTTTTTCGGGTTTTTCACAATTCCTTTTGAGCGATCTTGTCGAGGTTTTTGTTGGAGTATTTTGGGGGAATTTTTATTTGCGACCATTCACCCCCCTCTGTTCGCCATTTCGGTCCTTCAATTGGTATCAGAGCCGGTTCTGCTCTTTCTAGATCTTGACCGGTCTCAAGAGCCATGGCGACGGACAAATATTCCACCAAGCCTCCCATCTTTAATGGAGTTGATTTTCCTTTTTGGAAGTCCGGATGGAGTCATACATCACTGCCCAGGGCTACCTGATATGGCAGAAGGTGAAACTCCCGTATGAGGTTCCTGCTGATGAAAATGTCACGGCCATCAATATGGTTGACGTTGAGGCGAATGCTAAGGCAAGGAACATTCTCATACAGGGGTCTTAGCCATGTGAGTATGATAGGATTTTCACCTTCGCTCCGCTCACGAGATTTGGGTAACCTCGATGCTTACCATGAGGGCTCTACTCAAATCAAGACGTGAGATGAGGACGATTCAAGCGCGAGTACAACAAGTTTGATCAACGTCTTGGTGAGAGTCTCGACGAGTGTTTTGGTCGGTTTACAAAGATTTTGAGCGACCTCCGGCGCTTGGTTGCATATACCTGACTCGAACAATGCTCGGCATTTCTTGACCGCACTCGACCTTCGGGTTTGGGAGATGAAGGTGACCACCATCAAGGACACCACCGACTTATCGACTCTGACTCTTGACGGGCTTTATTCCCGCCTCAAGACTCATGAGATCGATGTCGCTCTCGGAAGACGAAATCTCACCGATGGCTTTGGTCACCGATCCCATTGGATCTTCTTCTTCCGATCCTTCTATTGGTTTCTCTCTTTCCGCCCTTTGCGAGCTAAGCGATGACCAATCGGAAAAATTTCGAAAATGAGCTTGCTCTTCTCGCCGCAAGTTTTCTCATGCTTACAAGAGGGTGAGAGAGAGGAAGAGAGGTGGCATGATCACCGCTTGAGTGTGGTGGCCCCAACCACATTCGGCGAACTATCCCAAGCCGAGAAGGGTAAGAATGACGTTGGCGGTTCGGGCAAGAACGACTACACCGACAAGAACCGCAACAAGAAGCCTCCAGTTCATGAACCGCGCACGAGAAGAAGTACCGCAACTTCTCCAAGAACAAGAAGCTCTTCCACGCGTCCTTGCCGCGCTTGACGACATCAACCTCTCCGACACGGAGACATGGAGCGACGAGGGCGAGGATGATCCGCAAGAGAAGAAAGGCGGCGACGACTTCTCCGGCATGTGCTTCATGGCCGACACAAACGACATCAGCGACTCCGAGCTCTACAGCGACTCGGACGAGGTACCCTCCTATGACCAGCTCAACGAAGCTTTCTGCAAATTAGGAAAATTTCATGCTAGAGCTAGAGCTAGGTGTACGGAGCTTGAGAAGGAAGTAGGTACCTTGACTCGGAGTTAGCTTCACTTACATCTTCTCCCTCCCGAGTCACTGATGATTGCTCTTTGTGTGATGCTATTCTTGTGGAGTTGGAGAACCTAAGGACCATACATGATAGTGTGCTTGTTGAACTTGATGGTCTTAGGTTGAAGAATGCTAGCACTAGTTCTGTTGATGCTATTCCTGTTGAGGCTAGTTTTCTTCATGCTCACTCCACTCCATCATGCTCTAATTGCCCTAAATTGCTTGCCGAAATTGATGCCATGAGCAAACACCTTAGGAAGCTTTACGCTAGAAACAATGAACTTGAATCACATGCTTCTAAGGACCCAAATACTCATGTGAGGGTCAGAAGCAATTAAAACTTGACAATGAAACCTCAATGTCAAGTGTGCTAAACTTGCTAAGGACTTACTAGATAAGTCACAAAAATATTGCTTGCGATGTAATCGAGATTGTGGGGACTTGGATAAAATCCATGTCGAGCTTAGGAAGAAATTAGAAGACCAAGCCCATAGAATTAGAGATGCTCCTTGCGTTTCTTGTGAGGCCCTCAAGATTGAGGCAGCCGTCTTTGAGGAGAAAATGCACGTCTTGAGAGAGCTCATCTTTCCGGTTCTTCTTCCTCTCCTTCCCCTGCTCTTCTTGTGCTTCTTTCTTCCGAGATTGCCAAGATCTTATGAGCACTCTCGAGAAGTTTGTTGGAGGCAAGAAGAAGCTCAATCTTATTCTAGACCAATCCAAGATTAGTAGATTCAATCAAGGTCTAGGATTTGATCCCTTGAGCACGCTTCGGCGCATCCTCCCACCATTGTGCGCGGCTCCAAGAGTGGTGAGATTGTGGTAGCTCCTGAGTGAGTACCACCGTGTTTAGGTCTCTTTGGGTTGTCCATAGGACTTCACCGTAAGGGTGTTACTCTATTGCTTCGCCTCTAGCAAGGCGGCACATGCACCTTCCATGTAAGAAGGATGGTCACCTAGTAGATTTATGCTTCAGCGCGCCAAGATCACTCGGCGTGAGCGTGTTGTCGCTCTTAGGGTATTCGAGGTCATCCCGCACTTTGAGTGCTCCTAAGACACACACCGCTTCTAGACAGTTAGAGAGTCGCTGTTTTTGGGCGGCGTCCAGACTTGGTTTTCATGCTAGTTCTTCGAGTTTTAGTCCCGGAGCTGTTCAGTAGTCGGGCTTTTTCGCCGTCCTCTTGATATTCCTCGTTTTCCCATCGAGGTAGATATCGTGGCGTGAGGTGTTTTCTCGGTAGGAGATCCAGCAGCCTTCTTCGGGATGGTCCGCTTTTGCACCACTGCGTGCCAACCCAGCTTTGACTCCTAGATTATCTACGAGTTGCTCCCGATCGTGTGAGAGTTGAGCGTCAGAGAGACACTCGAGTCCGATCTTCTTCTCGTGGTGGTACTGAGGTGTCGATGGTTCAAGATTGGGTTCCTAAGTCTTCACTCTATCCCAAGATCGAGTCATCTTTCTCTCTTGTGTCTTGATCAGTTCGCTCGGATGGGGAAGGGCGATGTTTGGATTGTTGACTCGGTTGTTCTCGTCATATGACCGAGATTCTCGTTGGTTCTCTTCCTAGTCCGAGCCCCGGTGATGAGTTAATCACTTTGGGGATGCATCTTCGTAGAGTCATTGCTAAAGGTACCATCTGCATTAACCAAAATTTCATTCTTAAAGATGTTGCCTTAGTAAGTAAGTCGCAATACAATCTGCTCTGCTTTCTCGACTTATCGATGACTCTTTCGAGGTAAGCTTCAAGAGTAATGCCTGTAGAATCCTTGATTCATCGGGAGGGTTAGTTTATGGATTTCTAGATTTGGGAGAGTCTTTCGTGCTGATTTTTCTCGCTTCTTCCGGAGACTCTCTTCGATGTTTGATTGCTTCGAGTCCCGTGATCTCTCCTTCGGCATAGGAGACTTGGTCACATTGGTTTTGATCATTTGACCCGAGTTAGCGCCACGATCTCATTCGGGTTTGCCCAAACTCAAGATGGTCAAAGACTTAGTTTGCTCTCCTTGCCGACATGGCAAGATGGTTATCGCTTCTCATCCTCCGATCCACCGTAGTGATGATGATGCACCGTGACAGCTTTTACATATGGACACCGTTGGTCCAAATAGAGTGCAATCGGCAGGAGGGAAGTGGTATGTTCTTGTCATCGTTGATGATTTTTCTAGATTCTCTTGGGTATTCTTCATGGCCTCAAGGATGAGACTTTTCTCACTTCAGGGTTTGATCAAGAGGTTGTCTATTGAGCTCCTGGTGCATTACGAGCTATACTGCAGATGATAATGGCACGGAGTTCAAGAATTCCTACTTTGAGAGTTTTTGTGTGGAGTCCGGTTTAGAGCATCGCTTCTCTTCTCCCTCGCTCCTCGTGAGAATGGCGTAGTGGAAAGGAAGAACAGACCACGTTGAGATGGCTGAGACGATCCTAGACGAGTCTGATACTCTAGGAAGTTTTGGGCTGAGGCTATAGCTACTGCTTGCCATGTTTCTAATCGCGTGTTTTGAGAGCACATTTGCATCGCACTTCTTATGAGTTGAGGTATGGGCGAAAGCCCAGTGTGTCTCATTTTCGCTTTTGATTTGCAAGTGTTTTATCTTAAAGTCCGTAACCTACATAAGTTTGAGTCTCGCTCTTCGATGGTATCTTTCTAGGTTACTCGACTTCTTCTCGTAGCTATAGGGTCCAGAGTGTTGATGCGCATAGGATCATAGAGACCGTGATGTGACCTTTGATGAGGCTAGCCAGAGCTAGACCTGATATTTCGAGCTCTTCTTATCCCTCCGAGACCATCTTTGTAGAAGATGAGGATGATGGAGATGATGGTGTTCCACCGATCCAGTTCCCTCTATACCCGAGGTGCCTCCTGCTTCCATTTCGCACCTCGGGAGACCACTTTGCCTTCCGACTCTCCTTCAATGAGTGGCTCTGCTCCTACCTCTTCATGCATGAGGTAGAGGCCACTCGCTTCGGTCCTCCCGTCATATCCAGAAGCTCATCCACCGATCGATCATTGGTGATCTGCTTGAGCGCGCCACTCGCTCAAAATCAGTTTGTCCATTCTGCCTCCACTCTGCCTTCGTTGCCTCCTTTGAGCCGAAGATGTTTCTCATGCATTATCCGATGAATCGTGGATTAATGCTATGCATGAGGAACTTGAGAACTTTGAGAGGAACAAGGTATGGCAGCTTGTCGAGCCCCATCCGGTCATAATGTCATTGGGACCAAGTGGGTGTTCAAAAACAAGCAGTGAGGATGGGGTTGTCATTCGCAACAAGGCTAGGCTAGTTGCACAGGTTTTTCTCAAGGTTGAGGGTCTTGACTTTGAGGAGACCTTTGCCCCGTAGCTAGACTAGAGGCTATTAGGATCCCGCTTGCATTCTCTGCATCCCAGGGCTTCAAGCTCTATCAAATGGATGTCAAGAGTGCATTCCTCAATGGCTATATTGAGGAAGAGGTTTATGTCAAACAACCTCCAGGATTCGAGAACCCCAAGTTTCCGAGTCATGTATACAAGCTCTCCAAAGCTTTGTATGGACTCAAGCAGGCCCCCAGAGCATGGTATGAGAGGCTCAAGTCTTATCTTCTCAGCCATGACTTCAAAATGGGCATAGTAGACAAAACTCTGTTCATCAGACACCATGAGTCTCATTTTCTTCTTGTCCAGATTTATGTGGACGATATAATTTTTGGTGGCTCATCTCATTCGCTTGTGTCTCAGTTTTCTGAGGTGATGAGCACAGAGTTTGAGATGAGTATGATGGGCGAGTTGAGCTACTTTCTTGGCTTCCAAATCAGCGGACTCGGAGGGTACTTTCTTGCATCAAGGCAAATATACCCGTGACCTCCCGAGGCGTTTCGACATGTCCGATGGGAAGCCGTGATGACTCCTATGGCCACCATCGCTGTCCTCGAGCCCGATGAGGATGGTGAGCTTCTTGATCAAAAGGAGTTTGAGCATGATCGGCTCCTCTTGTACCTCACCGCTTCGAGGCCGACATACATTTCACTGTGTGTCAGTGCGCCGATTTCAAGCTTCTCCTCGCCTCTCACCGCCCGGTGGTCAAGCGCATTTTCAGGTACCTTCGTGCTACCACTGATTATGGTATTTGGTACTCTTCATCTTCTTGTCTATCTCTTAGAGCTTTTTCCGATGCCGACTTTGTCGGGTCAGAGGATAGATAGGAAGAGCACTTCGGCACTTGCCAATTCATTGGCACTTCTCTTGTTTCTTGGTCATCTAGGAAGCGATCCGGAGTTGCACACCAACACGAGGCCGAGTATGTTGTCGCAGATTCTTTGTAGCCAAGTGCTCTGATGAGATCGACCTTACGGGACTATGGGTTAGAGATAGAGAGTGTGCCACTTTTCGTGACAACACTTCAGCTATTTGCATTGCTAAAAACCAAGTGCAACATTCCCTGACCAAGTACATTGATATTAGATATCACTTCCTTAGAGACCATGTGGAGAAGGGAGATATCGCGCTCATTCAGAGAGTGACCTTCATTAGCCGATATTTTCACCAAGCCTTTGGATAGCTCAGATTTGTTGCCTTGAGGAGTGAGCTTGGAGTCGTGAGCCCTTACGACCTTTCGTGAGGGGAGCTGGTTTGTATATTATGTATTATATGTTTTCTTCCAGCTTTTCTTTTCTTTTCTTTTCTTTGTGTTTCTTTTGGGTGACTTTGGGCTTGTTTTCTTGAGTTGAGTTCACTCACTTAGACTTCTGGCATGCCTACCATGAACCTCTTATCTTGTGCTTTAGGTTGCTATCATGCGTGATTAGTCGTTCTCTCTTCTCTCTAGGTTGAGTTCCCTCACGCCTTATAAGTCTAGCGGTATTGGGCCTCCCGGTAGACAGGTCTGTGTGCACTCCTTAGTTGGGATCTAGAGTCGCTTCCTATGTCACCATCGGGGAAGATAAGAGCGAGTCCGAGCCGTAGTGAGTCTCTTCTATCTTATCTATGCTCAATAGCCATCCAGCTTTTGCGCTTTCTCGACTTCTTCTCCTCATTCTGCTTTTTCTCGGTTATTATTGAGTTCATTCGGTTTTTCTTTATGCCTAATCTTGATAATAACTCAACTTTAACCAGATTTGAGCTTAAAATTGATTCATTTGTTGAGGGGGAGTTTGGGAATCTGTTCGTGCATTGCATATAGACTACATTTCTTGTTTTATGAGCTTTGTCTATTATGCAATTGATTTCTTCTTCATGCTATACACCATGATACATCATATGGAGGAAATCACTAGCTTAGATATGTCCAAGTTCATTTAACTTGCTAAGCTTAAAAATGAAATATGCCTTAAATGAAAAACTTGATGAAACTTGTTGCTTTTACTTGCTAGGTTTCTTCTCTAGAGGTTTGTGCCATAATTTGAGAAATTTAGGAGTTCTCTAGAGTCCCTATAGCAACTTGGGTGAAACTAGTTTGATTCATGCTAGAGTCCTTCAATTGCTCATAAATCATTGTGCTAAAAATGAAAATTAAACGAAATTGACTCTTCTTGTGCACATACGACTCAACACCTTGTATTCACAAGACCGCTTCCCATTGCACTTGGGATGAACTTGGAATACATCGTGTTTGACCTAGACCATCCTCTTAAGAGTTCATCTTGAGATGGTCGCATACGGCTTGAGTCAATTGGTTGTCAAAAGAAAATGCAAATAAATTAAAAACAAAGACATATGTGGGTAAAGAATGCAAATAATGTCAAACATTTGCACCCCTCTATGTCTTGTATGATGATAAATCAAAATTTGCATTAAGTGATAAGTGAGCCCGAAGGACCTTGTATGCTCTTCTAGTTTCCCAAAGTGTTGAGTAGGTTGAACTCTAGGTTTTCCTTTTGATCCTTAGAGTGGCTATTCTTCTATTTTTGAAACTAAAGCTAAGTGTTGCACTTGTCAAATCTTGCTAAAATGAAATATTCAAAACTAAGCTCGATTTGCACTTGGACATGTCTTAGTTTAGTCATCTTCTAAATTGACAAGCTTGGTGTAATATCCTTCCATTTTGATCAATTGGATAATCTTCAAAGCTCTTTCGATTGCATTTCATGCATACATAAAAATTTTTTTTGCCTATATTGCCAAAAGGGGGAGAAAACGTAGAAAAGGCATCACTAAAAAGATAAAAATGTGAATGCTTATTTGGTTATTATGATCTTTGTAAAATTATGCTACTACTTCTGTTGGATCATAATCTCATAATCACATTTGACATGTTTAGTTGGATTTTAGAGTTTTTGTTGAAAACTTGCTCTTTCTTAACTTTAACTCTAAAATCTGAATTCCTCTTCGTCAACTTGGTCATGGTTCTAATTTCTATCTTTGGACCAAGTTTGACTTTGCAACTGAAAATTGCTTTCTTCTTTATTTTCTTCAAACTCAAATTTATGCCTTTTGTGTGGTTTGTCAATATACTCATCAAGGGGGAGATTGAAGGACCATGTGGAGGTCCATCCATATTTGTGATGAGTATTTGACTTTATTTGAGCAAGGTGTGCTCAAGTTTGAGTTTGATTTGGATTGATTTTCAAAATGAATCAATTTGAGTTGTACCGGCCGTATGGACACGGTAGTGGTGAGTTGCATGGTTTATTGCACATCTTTGTGGGCATTGCTATGTGAGGAGTTTCCTTGTCTTTGATGGTTGCAGGATGACGGTGCTAGGTCATGGTGAGGCGAAGGATGACCGGGACTAGGCGAGGAGCGTCGGAGGTCCAGACGGTTGGGAGATCGCCGGAAGATGATCGGAGACGGAGTCCGGGCAAGTCAAGAAGACAAGGAAAGGAGATGATGCTAGCTAGATGCCGCGTGGATCAATGAGGGCCGTCGGATTGAGGTCTAGTTGATAGGTTAGCGGGTCTAGGTAGTATGCTTTGAAAACTGCAAGAAAACCCGTATGTGTGTGGGTTTTGGGTTAGCCCTTGCATGGCTGTGTGTATGGGTTAATCCTAGCCCTTAGATGAGTGCTCTAGGTTGAGGGACTCATCCAAGGGTGGTAGGTGGCCCAAGAGTAGTATAAATAGGGGTGGAGGGTAGCCTCCTTCCCTTGAAGGTGTTGAGGTTTTGATGCTCATTTGAGCTTTGCCCACATGAATGTGAGGCTTTGTAACCTCCTTCCAGAAATGAAAGTTTTATTCATCCACCTCTGAATTTATTTTATGATTTACATTATGTCTTTACTTTACGCAATTTAAATTCAGCATTTACTTTCCCGCAATTACATTCCTGCAATTTACTTTCAAGTAATTTGGATTTGCCTCCCCTCCTTCTAAATGCTGCTGTTCTTGGATGTTTTGGGTGTGTTCATATGGTTTTACATCTCTTTTGCACTCTTGGATTGAGTAGAGAACATCTTTTCTTTCAAGTTCCAACTTTGTTCTGAACTTGTTCTTCGCAAGCAGCAGTCAGTGTTTGATTTTTGTAAAATATAGAAAAAATCCTTTTTGAGTGATTCTTGTTGGAGGAGGTGCGGGACTCTGATATCCGCTTGCAGAAAAATTTTGAAGTTCACTTGTTGTACCGTTTGGGCTCCATGAGGTGAAAACCGAGCCCCAAACGTTCTGCTCGAAGTTCTTGACCAGACTGTGTTCTTCGATTTTTCGTGTTTTTTCTGTAAGGCTTTTTGTGGAGAAATTTGGTGGAGTTCTTCAAGACTCTGATGCTCACAGGGAGAAAAAGTCTCAAAATTTTGTGAGCTACAGAAACCCACCAACCTCCTGTGCAAATTGAGGACAAGTTCTGGGAATTCTGTTTTTGCTTTTCTGAAAGTGACTTTTGTTATTTGAATTGATGTCCTTTCTAAAAGCAAGAGTTTGAATTGATTCCTCTTTATCTTGGACACTAGACAACCAGGATTGTGACTCAAAAATCCCCACATATTTTATGGTACTTATC
The DNA here is from genome assembly GCA_036346275.1 of Otatea glauca. Classification (NCBI taxonomy): domain Eukaryota; kingdom Viridiplantae; phylum Streptophyta; class Magnoliopsida; order Poales; family Poaceae; genus Otatea; species Otatea glauca. The sequence goes on along the minus strand of CM070717.1, from coordinate 12,807,862 downwards.
CATGCAAGCTTGGGGTACACATAGTTGTCTAGTTTTTCGGGTTTTTCACAATTCCTTTTGAGCGATCTTGTCGAGGTTTTTGTTGGAGTATTTTGGGGGAATTTTTATTTGCGACCATTCACCCCCCCTCTGTTCGCCATTTCGGTCCTTCACTTACCAACCTCAGAACTACCTAGAAATTTATACCCTTAATCTATAGATCTAAGAATCCATCCCTTATCGGCACTTACCGAGCAAAAATCGATGGGGAGGCGTCGGCGAGGGTGCGGCGTCGGCGAGGGGGCAGCGTCGGTGATGGGGAGGTGTCGGTGAGGGGGCGGCGTCATCGATGGGGAGGTGTCGACGAGGGGGCGTCGTCGGCGAAGGGGAGGCATCGACGAGCTGGGGCGGAGACGAATATACTTAGGGTTTTGAGCGCGTGAATGGAAGAGTAGAGAATGAATGATCTGCCAAAGTGACCTTTTTATAGGTCACCCATATCACAGACGGTTCTATACTAGAACCGTCTGTCTATACTAGAACCGTCTGTGATAAAAACATCATAGACGGTTCTAGATTAGAACCGTCTATGATATTATTTTATCACAGATGGTTCTATACTAGAACCGTCTGGGATAGTTTTATCACAGACGGCTCTATTATAGAACCATCTGTGATAAAACTATCCCAGACGGTTCTAGTATAGAACCGTATGTGATGAAGATTGACACAAACCTTCATTGCTAAGGTAAATCCAAAGTTTGGCCTTCTTGACATAATGTATACTTCAGTTTGTGCGAACAATATCAGTTAAGGAAAGGAAACTATATTAAATAAATCAGATGCATATATACACAAAGTTGTTTTTAATTTCGAGCATTTCATTACAAACAACTCTATTATCTTCTAGAGTGCACTTAAAATCATAACTCCACTTGCTTATTCTTTTGTATAAAAATTAGCCATTCATGATGATCGACGCGTGTGTAGCTAGCTTCTTCGGGTTGTTCTTCCTGGACTGTGATGCTCTTTTCGATAGGAGGCAACTCTTCGAATTGATTGTATTCTTCCTCATCTACTACATTCTCTACTCCGACAATCCTCCTTTTTCCCTGAAGAACTACATGTCTCTTCTTGTTGGACGGGTCGATTACATAGAATACTTGAACAGTTTGGTTAGCGAGTACGAATGGTTCATCTTGGTATCCGACGCGTGCGAGGTTGATAGTAGTGACACCGTATTTGTCAACCTTCACATGCAGGAGGTGGACCCAACGACACCGAAATAAGGGGATCTTGAATAGTACATAGTCGAGCTCCCAAATCTCCTCTATGAACCCATAGTAGGAGCTCCGCGTTGACCCAACGGTGTTGAACGCATCTATGCATACACCGCTGTTCTGGTTTGTGCTCTTCATATCCTGATCTCTCGTGTAAAATATGTACCCATTTAAGTCGTATCCTTTCCATGTTACAACTGTAAATGTTGGCCCTTTTGCCAACTATGTGAGCGTATCACCTGATGAGGTCCTAGTGATGGGTCGCTCCTTCAGCCATCTGTTAAACTGAAGGTTATACTGTCTCGTGATCCAAGACTCCTGCCACGTCAGATTCTCTTGCCGTAGCCAGTGCTAATGCTCATCGATGTAAGGGGACACTACAGCTGTCGACTTTTGTAGTCGGCAATGAATTTATGGGGTAGGCGCTCGATCTCAAACTCGAAGGTCACACAAGACAAGGGGTTTATATGAGTTCAGCTCTCGCGAGGAGATAATACCCTAATCTCGTGTGCTGGGATTATATGGATCTCTTGGATCCGGGGTTGCTCAAAGCGCAATATGCTCTAGGCGATATGAGGTGTGCTATGCTCTATGGCTTGATCGCTCTATGCTTGGATGATCGGATCCCTATGTTGTTGCCCGCCCTCTCCCTTAATAGCGGGGGTGGGGCAGCTTACAAAGTCTTGATCGGTTTGGAGATTCCGATCGGTTACAAGATTCTAGTCAGTTAATAGGATAGAGTTTACATCTTTATCTACCCTATTAACGACTCGGATTACAACCGTATCTATCATATCTAAATATAAGTTCAACTTCTTTTAGGATATGTCCCCTTGCGCACGGCAACGGGCCCGACGGGGAGTATCTTCCGGCCTCCCTCTTGGGCTTGTCATGAGGGTACCGGGTTCTTATATTCCACAAGAGCCCCGAGTCCTTTGCGATCGAGTTGCCTCCTTCTGGTTCCATTAACCGAGTCATGCTTCACGCCGAAAGTGCTTCCAGCTTCTTGATGCACTTCATGACTAGTTTTCCTTCTGACCGAGTGCCCTGTTGTAGGCAAAGAGATCGTGAAGGACTCAATAGAGCTCCACGCGTTAAACTTTCCGAGTGGTTCCTAGCCCCATTATTGGAATTACGGCGATCGGCTCATCTTGGGACATACTTGTATCCCAAACGATATGCGAAGTCAAAACGCTTTTCCCGCCGAGGCAAAATTCAGCCCACTCCCTTTAAATTCATTAAATCGCCAAAGTTGTTGATGTAAATCGTTGAAGCGTTAGCTCATACACATCGCATCCAAATTTAGTAGCCCCGAAATCATATATATGCGTAACTTAGGCAATGTAAAAACAATTCACTCGGATGTGATGTCCGATGGTGTATATATAATTTTAGAGTTTTTACTCTTTTCCATATTGATTTTGAATTCATCCAAGTGGTTTGACTCTTTTGTTTAAGCACTCGCCTGACTAGTCTAGCCCCGAGCGTTGGGAGTCGGCTCATGGCGCTTTTCGAGCACGTGTTTTGGGTGACTAAAGTTCGCCGTTCATGGGGTCGAGCTTCACAATTTGGAGTTATCGCTTTTCGGATTCACTCGCAATCGTTAAGCAAAGAAGAAAAATACAACTCAAAAGATGTGCGCATGCGCACGCTATTAGGTGTAGCCCCCGACTTACTGCTTAGTTGTGGGTCAACTAAGTAGCAAGTCAGGAAAGTCAACAATTTTATTTATAATGATATAATTGAGTAAAAAGCGACTTAGCTGCTTTATGCTCCATATGTTGCTGACGATCATGCCATCTTTGCTCGTGGCGCAGGCGTAGGCTTGTAGATGAGCTGTAGGCGGCGCTCAGGGCGCAGGCGTGGCTCGTGGCCGTGCCGAAGGTGGTGCTCGGGGCGCAAGCGTAGGCTCGTGGCCGTGCCGAAGGAGGCACTCAAGGCGCAGGCGTGGCTCGTGGTTGTGCCGAAGGTGGCGCTCGGGGCACAGGCGTAGGCTCTTGGCCGTGCCGAAAGTTGCGCTCGGGGCGCAGGCGTAGTCTCGTGGCCGTGCCGAATGTGGCGCTCGGGGCGCAGGCGTAGGCTCGTGGCCGTGCTGAAAGTGGCGCTCGAGGCACAGGCGTGGCTCATGGCCGTGCCGAAAGTGGCGCTCAGGGCACAGGCGTAGGCTCGTGGCTTTGCTGAAAGCCGCGTGGGAGCGCAAGTGCGCTTCACCTACCGACTTTTCCTGATTTCGCTAAATTGCGGCCACCGTCACCATGGCCTTGATCTGGGCCACGATCGGGGCCACCGGGCTATCCGATGCAATCATCAGGTCCAGTTTGTCGAGAAGCGTCTTGGAGGCGACGACGTTCTACATTGGCATGCGGAAAACGGCTTGATCTCCCAACCTGGATTGCAGGTTGTCATCGCGGACATTGTGGCCGCGAGATCGAAGCGATCGCACCTGCTCCTCCTTACCCTTACGAAGACGATCTTCCCCCGCAGCTTCCTGTTCTTCTTGTTGGCGTTGGAGATCGGTCTTCTGCTCTTCTATCGCGAAGATGCCACGAAGATCGCAGCAATTCCTCGCGACGCCGACTGGTTTGCCGGCCAAGTCAAAGTGACATACCTGAGATGGGTTGGCCTGATCTTTACCAGATCGGATCTGGTTTTGGACCAGACAGACAAGCTCTCTGCGCGCATCTGCGACGAAGTCCAGGTTTCCGAAGCGGAAGGCCTGGCCGAAGACGAAGGTGGCGACGAATCCACCAATTGCTGCCATCGAGTATGTGGGAAAAGATTATAGCGCTTCCCTACTCGGCGCCAACCTGACTTTTGTAGTCGGCAATGAATTTATGGGGTAGGCGCTCGATCTCAAACTCGAAGGTCACACAAGACAAGGGGTTTATACAGGTTCAGGCTCTCGCGGAGGAGATAATACCCTAATCCTGTGTGCTGGGATTATATGGATCTCTTGGATCCGGGGTTGCTCAAAGCGCAATATGCTCTAGGCGATATGAGGTGTGCTATGCTCTATGGCTTGATCGCTCTATGCTTGGATGATCGGATCCCTATGTTGTTGCCCGCCCTCTCCCTTATATAGCGGGGGTGGGGCAGCTTACAGAGTCCTGATCGGTTTGGAGATTTCGATCGGTTACAAGATTCTAGTCAGTTAATAGGATAGAGTTTACATCTTTATCTACCCTATTAACGACTCGGATTACAACCGTATCTATCATATCTAAATATAAGTTCAACTTCTTTTAGGATATGTCCCCTTGTGCACGGCAGCGGGGCCTGACGCGGGGAGTATCTTCTGGGCCTCCCTCTTGGGCTTGTCATGAGGGTACCCGGGTTCTTATATTCCACAATAGCCATGTGTTGCAAAACCGTGAAATGAGCTTGAGCATAGGAAGCTGGATCAGGCGTGATTGCTTTCCTTCCGATGGTCCCGATGCTCGGAGTCTCCCTCGTATGCGAGATCGAGGCACACCTATTGGTTCGACTGAGCCATATAATCGACGCAGAACTCTCGACTTCTTGGTTGCATAACCTTCGACAATGCTACCCTCCGTGAGATCGATTCCGTACGTAGGACTTGAGAATTCCCATATACCTCTCAAATGGGTACATGCTACGTAGGAACACGGGCCCGCATATCTTTATCTCTTTTACAAGGTGAACAACGAGATGGACCATGATATCGAAAAACAACGGAGGGAAATACATCTCAAGATTAGAGTCATCACCACCTCAGCCTGCAGTGCATCTAGTGCTTCGGGATCGATGACCTTCTGAGAAATTGTGTTAAAGAAATAACACAGCCTCGTGATTGTCTCCCGGACCTTGACTGGCAAAATACTTCTAATTGCCACAGGGAGCATTTGTGTCATCAGCACATGACAATCATGAGACTTCATGCCAACTAATTTCAAATCTAGCATCGAAACAAGTCTCTTGATGTTAGAGGAGTAACCGGATGGAACTTTCACACCATGCAAGCACTGGCACAGTTCAGTTCTCTCGGCCTTAGACAAAGTGTAACAAGCAGGTTCGCAGTATGTTCGACCTGTATCTGTCTCTTTCGGTGCTAACTCAGGTCTTATGCCCATATTGACCAAGTCAAGGCGTGCATTGATACTGTCCTTTGATTTGCCTTTAATATTCAATAAGAGACCAATCAAGCTATCACAGACATTCTTCTCCACGTGCATCACGTCGATGCAATGCCGAACTTCTAGGTGCTCCCAATAAGGTAGGTTCCAAAATATTGATCTTTTCTTCCACGTGCTCTTCTCACGGGACCTCGATTTACGCCCCATTCCAAACGCAACATCCAAGTTCTTAACCATGTCATGGATATCTATCCCACTTAAAGGCTTTGGAGCTAAACCGTCTTCGTTCGTTCCATCGAATTGTTTTTTCATTTTGTGGTATGGGTGATTCCTCCGAAGGAACCTACGGTGATGCATGTAAACAGTTTTGCGTGAGTGATTCAGCCACACACTCTCGGTATTGTCTAAGCAGTGAGTGCAGGCTTTGGTTCCTTTTGTACTCTGGCCTGATAGGTTACCAAGGGCAGGGTAATCATTTATGGTGCAGAACAAAAGGCAGTGCAAAGTGAAGTTCTCTCGTTTGTACGCATCCCATACTAGTACCCCGGGAACCCATAGTGTTTTCAGATCTTCCACCAATGGTGCTAGGTACACATCAATATCTTTCCCAGGTTGTTTCGGTCCTTGGATAAGTACAGACAACAAAATGTACTTGCGCTTCATACACAACCAAGGAGGAAGGTTGTAGATACAGAGATTCACGGGCCAAGTGCTATGCCGGCTACTCATGTTACCGAAAGGATTCCTCGGATTCCATCTATACTCAATCCAAACCTTATATTCCTCGGATCCTCACCGAATTCTTGAAACCTCCTATCGATGTTTCTCCATTGGATGTAATCAGCAGGGGGCCTTAGCATTCCATCGTTCTTACGCTCCTCCGAGTGCCAACGCAACAGTTTTGCCTCATTTGGGTTCGCAAACAAACGCTTCAAATGAGGAATTGTAGGCAGATACCATGCCACCTTAGCAGGAGGTCCTTTCATCACCTGGATGCCCTCACTTTCATCATTCGAATGACTCTTACGCTTGTACCGGGATGTGTTACACACAGGACATATGTGCAAGTTTGCGTACTCTTGGCGGTACAGGATACGGTCGTTCGGACATGCATGTCTTCTTTCTACATCCATTCCCAAGGGACAAAGAACCTTCTTAGCTTTGTAGGTGGTTGTCGGCAACTCGTTTCCCTCGGGAAGCATGTCCGCCAATTAACGTAACAGCGCTGTGAAACTCTTATCGGACCAACCGTTGCTTGCTTTCAATTTCAGCAGTTCAAGCACGGATGACAACCTTGTGTATTTCGACTTGCAGCCTGGGAACAAAGGTTTCTCCGAGTCCTCCATCAAGCCACGAATTTACCATATTCTCTATCATCACGGTTCCCTTCTACATCGCGACATCTCGATTGATTATCTTCCCGCAACCTATCCTCATCGAATCACAATCGATATGACCATCCGACATATCATTGACTTCGTCGACCATGTTAGTACCGCTTCCTGTATCTCCGCTCTTCACCGTGGATGGTCCAACATGTATACCCGCTTTGAAACCCTCATAATCAAGTGTGCTTCGATCTGCGCAAAGTTTCGAAACATCTTCAGATTTTCACAGTCAATGCACAGACAAGACATAAAATGCCCCCCCTTATTAAACATATCCTCTTCTGCAGCTCTTCTAAAACCGGAGACACCATTAATGTACTCGGCACTCACACGGTTCTTAGTGTACATCCATCTTCGGTCCATCTACGCCAAGCATAATAAAAATATAAATATAAAAATTAGAAAATGAAATTGAATAAAATTTTAATTATAATATCAAGAATGAATTAAAATATTATCTTCTATTTCAATATCTTGAAATCCAACCATAATAAAAGTATGAGTTGCAAAATAAAACTTCAAATCAAACAAAATATGAAAATAAGTTGGAAATAAAAATATACATTGAAATTCCAACTAATCTAAAAGTTTATTGAATTTTGTTCTTAAGAGAATCTTTAATTATACTAATTTCATTTTCCCTACGATACAAAACTTAAAGTACAACAAGAAAATAAAGTTAGACATTAAAATATATTTATTTATAATTTTTATTATTTTTTCTTAATTTATTTTTATTTTCTTGAATTTCCTTGATTTTTGTTCCAAAGGAAAAATCTTTTCATATAATCATAGTGATAGATAAAGAGAAGAGTAAAAAGTTTATAACTAAAAATAAACAAAAAATTATTTAAACATATAAAATTATTTAGAAATTAATTTTGGCAGTTAAGGGTCATACCAAGATATTTTAGGAAGTTACAAATCACAACAAAGCTATTAAGAGTGCAATTAACGAATTCTTGACTAGCAACAGTGAATTTGTCAGATTTAAATAACAATAATACTGAATTAATTCGACCTGAATTTTTTTATATTATCTTCATTCTGGATCATTCTATGAACAGTAAAAATATCAGGAAATAATAATTAAATTTTATAATTTTAAATTTCGAAAACTGAAAAGATGAAAATCTGGTAATTTCAATGTCAGAATGTTATTAAATAAAATATACATAATTGTAAGGTGAAAAATTTACAGGAGACTAATATGGCCATATGGAAACTCCAAAAAAATTTCACAAACATTTCATAAGTTATGGACTCCCATATAAATTAAATACAGAAAACTAAAATCTGTGTGCAGTGCACTGTTAGAATTGTTATAAATTCTACATGCATGAGATAATTCTGAAAATTTAACAGTACCTTCAGAACTATTTGTTGTACACTCCATAAATTCTTTATTAAATTACCACCATGATTGCCAACTGAACCATTGAATGCAAGTCAACTCTGCTGGCGATAAGGAGATGAGGTTTGTTTTGTGTCACTTCAATGAACGATGCCAAGGCCCACCCGTCATCTAGCTTCTCCACAGACATGCTTGGCTATAAAAGCCAGTGAGCTCTCCTCAAATGGCCTTTTTCCCTGAGCGTGCAAACCGAGCCTCAAATGTCGTTGTCTTCCCTCCATTCTGCGACTCCAATCTCGCGCCTTGCAACCAAGAAACCTGCCCTTCCTTTTTCCCTGCCACGGCAAGATGCCAGGCTCATCTCCCTGCAAACCTCGCTTACACAACCATCAATTCTCCAGATATCCGCTGCCCACGATACCAGTGAACCCCTGGAGTTCCATTTTTGCAGTCGCCCTAGTCCCCTTCGCCTGCTGTGCCCTCGGCCATGGCTACCAGAGGAGACCTCCATGGCGCCAAACCTTTGTTCTGTGAGCTTTCTCTCTGTTTTCTTCTTGTCCTGTATTCATTTCCTTCACTAATAACTCACTAGTGCCTCTTAATTCCATGTCATAAGAGACCAGCCCCGGACAAGCCTACGGCCATTATTGCCATGGCGCCTGTCTGTGCTTCCTCTATTCGTCCTGTCCAATGGCCCCCATCCAAGGTGACTGGAGTTAGTAATTTAAATTAGTCATCTTAGTTATATGGCAGAACTTGATTAAGGTAGGCAGTAAAAATCTAGTATGCTAGTAAGGTTATCAATGTCCATATGTTGGCAGATAGCAACTCAAGGTTCCAGAAACTAACAATTATAAGCTTTGTAAATTGTGCATGTATAAAATCCTCAATGAGTTTTGCATAATAAGTAAATAGTAGGCATGACTAGTGGGACCAATTGTTTAAGCTCTGTTGTTGGCTAGTCTAGGATTAAGGTATGCTAAAGAAGGTAGAGTACTCTGGTTAAAGACCTCCAATTCAAAATCAATTTAGTTCATATGTACCTATCTTGTTAGGATCCAAAACAGATGGTAAAGATTTGTTGAAATAAATCCCCTAGTCAAAGATATTCGGGATTTAATTTGAATGACCTTGACCAGTTACATTCATACATCAAGACCTTAACATAAGAAGAGACTGATTCATAGTCCCTGTATGTGGGTATGTTCCATAAGAATCCTCATTTGCAAAACTAAAATAGTGTTAGCAAAATAATACTTAGACCAACTTGTTCTGGGCTTAGTCAGGTTGTCTGCTTCAAACTCAAATGACAGGAAACAAATAAGATTGCTACTTCTAAATTCTACAGATCATGAATCAGGAGGTTAGCTTAAATAAGCTTAATTAACTTAATAAAACTCAAATGTTAAAACATAAAACTAAGTAACAACTGGCTAATGTCAGAATATTCCTAAGGCCAAAATCATATTAGTTGGCAAAAAGATCCAATAAGAATTAAGTTCATAAAAGACTTCATCTTCATATGCATACAAAACACCTCAGCCAAAATCAAAATAATGCCAAACAAGTTCTAAAACACTTTTAAGATCATACCCTATTCATACCAGAAAAATGAATGAAAAATCATGTATAGTGTAGCCGCAAATGAAAAGCGAACTCCGTCTAGTTACAACGTTAACTTTGTGATCATTTATGCTATTTCTGCAGAAAATAAAATATCACGTCTAAACACTAAAATTTATAAAATCAGTTTAGAAATACTCTCGAAAGTACATAGCACCATATTATAATGAAATAATTTCACTTCATAATACTTTGCGTATAAATCTTGATAGCAAAATAACCTTAAGTATTATGTTTTCAAAAACACTTAAGCCTTTTCGGCAACTCATTAAACAACTTGTCTAAATGCAAATTTTATGAAGAACAACCCAGAAATGATACTTGAAGTATGGACTACCATAATCTAGAAAAATATTCTTTTTACATCTTGTTTTGCATCTGAATCCTGTTAGATCAAAACCCTTAAGTGTTATGGTCATTAGATACCTTAATAACATTTACGCTATTTTAGCAATGAATAAAACATTTAGTCTAAATCCTAAAATTTATGAAATCAGCTTAGGATTGCTCCCCAAAGTATAGACTATCTTATTATAAAGAAATAATCTTGTTTTATCATGCTCTGCATATAAATCCTGTCATCAAAATAACCCTAAGTATTATGATCTTCATAATCCGTAGTATGAATAAACGAGCTATAATAATAAATAAGAAATCAATGGTTAAGATATTTGTTTTAACCAAAACCTTGTTGAAAACCAGAATATGTAACCAATAGCCCAACCTAACAAGTCTGGTGCGTATATATATATATTCAAAATGAATACTTATGCAAAGTAGTACCATTCATGTATGACTTGATGACTAATGTTTTAAGCCCATTAATTCAAATAATTTTTGCATCTATAATTCAAAGTTATAAATACAAGAATACATAATTTTATCCTCATGAATTCATAAAACAAGAGTAAATAATCTATAAAAGAATATGCATCTGTTTCTTATTGCATGTTTTATTTGATTTTGTCTGTCTTCTTTTTGCCCTTATTGAATTTCTTGTTTCGCTATATTTCCATTGAACGACGTGTAGAACCCGACGTCATTAATTCCGTCGTCGACAACACAGGATTCGATCGCGACTTCATCATAAACAACAATTAAGCAAGGCAAGCACCCCCTTTGATCATATTGATCCCAGCATTTAATTTTCAAAATGTTTCATGCATGCGTTTATTTTCTGTAAATGCACTATTTTGTGGTACTGGTAGATATACATGTTGTCTCATGAAACTTCCTTGATAAGTATGGACTTGTGAACCTTGATAGCCACATAAATGGGTTAGACAATACATAATGTTAACTTGGGTATATGCGATTATTAACCATGCTTAGCCATGCTTTAGAACCAACGTTGAATATGATCAGATCAAAATTGATTCTTGAGAATTATAAAAGGTTGGTTATGACATGATGTCAGTTGTTGGTATTTTGACTAAAAGCTCTAAAATAAAAACTATGGTTTATATGCGGGCAATTATTGGCAATAGCCGGTTGTGCAAGGGTTAGACTTGTACGTAGTGTAGGGGGAGATTATTGCCCGCATCGGATTAAGGGCTGAGCTATTGGTTGTTTTCTATCCAAGAACTCCGTGCAACCACAAGTGCTGGGATGGGGCAGCCTTAACCTATTAAGTTGCTTAGGTCTGGCTTTGCACATTAGTAGGCGGGAGATAGTATGAGCACTCCTTTCTAGGTGTGCTTATGAGGGGCTTCCACACTTCGTTGTGGGTAAATGCATATCGTTATAATGATGTACGCCTTGGTATGGGAAGAAACCCTTATCGCAGGGATTTACTACTTCTATCACAGGGATTTACTGCTCATGTTACCACTTTAAAATGACAGGGAATTACTATCATGTTTCTTCTCCATCACAAGGATTTAACGTCATCGGGCAGGTGCAAAGCTAGGTCTAGGTAATGTAACGGTTATGTTATGATCTCTCTGCGGCACACCAAAGGAAGTGTGCTAATAGCTTGCACAAAAAGCTGATCATTTCTTGTGGGTAAAGCTGTACGCCTCTGAAGATTGTAAATCTAATTAATTAGCCACGCCTACAGTCAAAGGCACTTGGTAACGTCATCACGTAGCTACATGTTTTACTATTTTCAAAATGGGATGATTTTCACCTAATGTGCCTTACTTCGGCAAAGATTGTGGTTATGCCACGGGTTGGCAGAAAATTGGACATCTCGACGCTCACGTCATGGAGGACTGTGAGTTATTACTTATGCTCTATTGTTACATATTTCTTATCAGTCAAACTTGCTTTATTAAATTCCGTTTACAGATGACAACCTGATTTACAATTTCAATTTTGCTTTATGCAAATTAACTGTAGAAGCCTTTCCTTCGAAATGGCCTGCATATATTATAGGTTTTGTTAAAGTCTTGTGGAGTACGTAAAGTACTCACCCTTGCTTATATGTTATTTTAGGTGGAAAAAGATAGCGAAGCTTCGAAAGATCTCTTTTCATCGCAGGATGCGGGATTTCCAATAAAGCGACCTTTCTAGGGATTATGCCTTGTCAGTTGCCTGAGGGATTGGATGGGCACACTACAAGACCTTGCTTCTTCTGTTGCTATATACTATGAGTTGTAAGGATATATTGTACAAATAACTTCCGCTTTATTATAATGATGTATGCTTGTGATTCCAATTGTTGAAAATATGCGTACTAGCCATTGATCATGGGACTAGTACTGTATGCGCATTAGATTTCCATTTTTGCATTTATGTGAAAATGGGGGTCGCTACAATTGGTATCAGAGCCATACTGACCATAGGATAAACCCTAGATAGAATGGCCGTTAGAAATAAGATTAGGCCAATCTAAATTTTTTTTTACAAAAAGTTACTATATTTGCAAAATGTAGTTTTTGCTATTCTTTCCTCTTTCTTAAGATCTTGTCCTTACCCCACTCTCATTTTGTTTTATATCAAACTCCTCTTTCCTTAAATATAGTCGTCGCCTATAGTTCACCTTCACTATTTGCTTCTGAAGTTGTCAAAGATATGTCGCTACCCTCCTTCATACCGAGCCAAAGAAGACTACAGCGTCTACACCGACATCAAGATGGACATAACGCCTCGCTACAACTGGCACGACGGAAGTAAACTATGAAGATCCTACTTCATGAAGAGTCGACGTCACCCAACAGTAAAATGTAGAAGAATAAATTAGATTCCCCGTAAGATAGGAATCCTTACGCATAGAAGTATCATTCTACCTTAGCTATATAAAGCATTCTCATGTAGTGTTTATATCTTGGTATTTGCAATTGAATTTTGTCTTCCTTGTTTGGATAATTTTTGTATAAACTTAACCTTTAGGTTAAAGTTTTATGATAAATTTCCCCTAAATATATAAATCTACAAATCCTAACATGTAGGTTAGAAGAAAAATTTCATAAAGAGTTTCTCTTCTTTTATAATATTCTATCAAGCTTATCCTTTCTTCTGTAGAAATTCTTATCTACATATCCTTTTAAAATTTCTAGCCCTCCTTGCAAATTCAGTTTCATTAGGATTAATAACATAGCTCTCTTTTCCACTCATCTCTTTACTCTCTACCAGTTGGGCTCGATCCATCCAAGTCACAGCTATAACCACCTTATCTTCTCATTTGGACACTGAAAAAAAAGCTATCTTGCTTTCCTTCCTTTGCACCAAAACCAGTCAAAGCGGCATGCCTTGCTATCTTTTTCTCTACCATAGCAATAAAAATAACCCATTGCTGCCATGACAGAGTTCAGCTTGAGCCTTCTGTTGCAATCGCAAAACCAAAAATGCAACCGCACCTTGCTCTAGCCATGTGTCGTCGCCCATTGCTGCCACAACCATTGCAAAACAATGCCTCGACAAAACAAAACCTGCCAACTCAACTAGTAAATGTTGTTGTCCAAACTTCTTTCTAATGGACTTATCGTTACACCTGACAACTATCCTTGTTTCATCCATATGCAAAGAACTAGTCCAAATATATATATATATACCCGCACCTGTCATCCTCAAAATTCTCTAAGTAAACCAACACCGCAAAACTACCTCTATTACTTCAGGAAGTACTTCTACTGCGTTACTATAATAGAAGATATGACCATATAGTAATAAGAAGTAGTAGTGAAAACTTTGTTGTAATATAAGGAGATGTATAACTCCTATATATCAAAATAAAAGTGTATTACCTTTTGACCAGTTGAAAGTTTTTGCATGTATTGTTATTTCGGGATACTCTCGTAGCACTTAGCCAATAGGTTAAAAAAAGTTACGACGAGAAGACTCAAAATAATATAAAACCCATAGTTATGAAACCATTAAACATACGGTATTATTTTAGAACACGAACCTTCAAAAGACAATATATGTTGCACAAATATGATTATGATAACTCTTTTCCTCTCGTATAAATCTCTTTCTTATATAAATCATCATTCTAACCTCTTTCCTTTTAAAAGATGATAGATGAACAACGTTAACTAGAAACCTTGGAATGCTAATCTCAGTAAGAGGTGTAAAGTTTAAAGGAAACTCATCGCTAAATAGCTTATTTTGAAAATTAGTATTATCCAAATTATACCTTACTCTAGTTGTATAGCAAACTCTTGCGCAGAAATACTTATGGTTAGGCTAGTATAAGGAAAAACCATAAGACATCCCTCCCAAGTATTATGTCGAATAAATCTCTACTACTTCTAATTACCAGTTGGTGGCGGCGGTCCGTTCTTCATCCCCACCCCCTACCCCATAGCCCCACCCCTTACCCCACCCCCCACCCCACCGACAACAAAACCTAGCGATCTGGATTCCCCTCGCGGTCCGCCCGCCCCACACCGATCCAGACCCCCATCACGATCCCCTCCCCCTCGTTCCCCCTGACGCGATCCTCCCCTCCCACCGCACCGCACCCCCCTCGCGCGATCCCCTCCCCCCCACGGCGCGCCCCCTCTCGATCCGGGTTCCTCTCCCTACTGATATGCTCCGACAGTTTGCTGGATTCGCGGCATGATGAGCGTCTCCCTGGGGCTTTCCTCCCTTGCCTTGCTCCTGGTGCTTTCCCTGATTGAATTGGATTGATTGATGCCCTTCCGAAGGAAGCAGAGCTCCCATTCGTGGAGATGAGTTTCTTCTCGCCTCTTTCCTTTTTATCGTCTCTCTTCCAGTTGCTAAATCTATATAACCCCTCCGTTTCTTGCTGGTGTTTGACAACGAGGGAAGGTGCGACATTCGGTGTTGCGAGGGAATCCCGACGGCGGAGTGGTTGTGTGAACGGAGTTCGTCGGGTTCTTACGGGAGGTGCGTTTCCAGGCCGCACTTCGATAGCATTCTGCCGGTATTGGGAACGGGATGATTGCTTCAGTTGAGTTTTTTTGTTTTTTTTGCCTTTTTGGATTAGTCTGATGGTTTGACATCGCGCACTGGAGCCCTTCCATCGAGATCCTCCACGGCTTCTGGCGCCGCCCCTTCGGTATTTTCAGGCGCATCTTGGTATTTGTTGTCTTTCCCTGAAGCATTTGGTTTGAGCAGGTATTTTTAGCTGACAGGATGTACCTGTGTGCATGTGCGTGCTACTATGACATTTCACTGAAACATTGATCTTGTATTCTTGGTATGTAAAGTGTGTGTGCACACATTGAACTAGATGACTGACCAGTTCTAACTTTTGAGTCTTCACATTGCCCCTGATCTATATAATTACGCACCCATTTAAGTTTTGACTAGAAGCTACTATTCACTTCTTTGCCAGAGCAATTGACAAATGATATTTCCATCTATAATTATCCAAGGAGTCGTAAGAAAGGATACCTAAAATTTCGAAAGCCTCATAGATCACCATATGTTTATTGGTCCTCTTTGCTCTGTCTTTCACAAAAGTCATGATATTGTTTCTTCTTTTCATGTCATATTGCAGGATGGCTCTGAATCCGGGTTGTAATACCTCTTGAAAATAAGTAGCTCCGAGCAAAAGCCATACAAAAATAGTGCATCTTGTATTGGCCGATTAGGTATCTGACATTGTTTCTGGTCGCTAATTTTGTTAAATTTCCTTGCGGTATTTGCAGGCTAATATATATCGGGAGGAGAAGAACCTCCTCGAGCTATACGTCATCCTCCTGAGATACTCCAGGTGGGGTGGTGAATGGCTTTGTTACTTGCATCATACTATGATTAGTTTCTCAGCATCGTGTTCGGGTGTTACATCTGATGTCTGATTGACTGCAGCTTGCTGTGTGAGACAATTCAAGAAGATCTTCAAGAGGGTACATCCATATGATTCCCTTGAGTTTAATTGCTATCGTGTTTATGGTTTCAGATGTGGTTCCATTGGAAGTACACTTGATACTTGCACAATATAGTTTGTACATGACTGGTAACATATGCAAACTTGTCATGATTAATAAATAATAACATCTCAAGCCTTAAATCTTTTGCTTACGGCGAGGCATGATATTTGGGCTCGCATTGCATTTGCGTCATGTTGAAATGTTGATGTGATTTTTTCTGTCATATCTCAAAGTGACTGTGGTTTTGTTGTAGAAACTGTTGGATGTTGTCGATGAGCTAGAGTTGTTGAAGTCAGTTGTGCAGCAGCAGATTACAGAGCTTAATAGGGTAGGTACAATTGAACCTCATAGTCTAAGTGGAACCGATGCTGCAATTAATAGGACAGAGTAGCATACCTCAAGGTCACATAAACCACACGTATACATGGCATTGCACTGCATTTCCTAGCCTGTAATTAGAGCATAAGTGTTGCTACAAAAAGATCTCGCTTCACATGTGCATGTTTCTTGCATGATTTTGTGCTACAATGATTTATTTGATCAGAGTTTCAATAAGATTCTTGTGGAATTAGAAAGTATCCTTCATAAATTATTATTCATTATTCATGTTTTAGTGCTTCTGATTTTAGTTTGAATGAATGGTGTTCTGACAGTTACGGATATTTAAAATATTTCTTTTTATATCAACCATAAGTTGTTTGTGTCTTGATTTATCCAATTACTGTGAGTTCTTTGTGTTGAAATCATAGATGACATTTGATAGATTTCAGGGTATTTATGCACATTGGCTGTCAATATGTTCTTCTCATCTTATGTTGTTTGAATCTTAACTTGTTTTACAGAAAGGAGGCAAGCTGAATCTGCTAGGATACATGAGAAGTACCCAGACAGAATTGAGTGGTTTTTTAACCCTAGGAAGGAGTGTTCCGGTAAGCGCACGAGACAACATTTTTGTGCATTTTCGTTTACTATACCAACAGCATGTTTTCAAGGCTTATGGTAACTCCTCTTTTCTTTCCCCATGCATCTCATCCCGTTGACACAGTTCTAATCTATTTTACATTCTCATACCACATTACTACCAGCAGACAGCTATGAACTGTTGCTTGGTACTGAGAAGGAAAATGAAGAGACGTAGTGTGACAGATTCTTTTGGGGAAAGGGGTAGAGGGAAGGCTGATAAAAATGTTGTTTGATTGTTCGTACCATACCATTGACCTTTGCAAATGGAAAGAAAAAGAGTACAATAATCAATTAGTCGCAGTGGGAAAAAACATAGGGAAATAAATGGTCTAGGACGAGCGAATCACGGGCTTGTGGGGCTTGCCGTATATAACTTCATGTTTTCTTCCTCTTTACTAACGTTTCGTTGAATAGTTTCTTGTTTCTTCCGCGTAGGTTTTGCTGCTTCGACTTTTTGTGATTCTCGTTTGACAACGAGAGGCCGTCAGATACTCTGTTTGAAATACATGCAGATACTCCGTTTTCCTTAAGAGCAGTGTTTCAATACTTTCCTTTCTAATACAAATTGCATAAATCTTGAAGTAATCTGCCTTGTTGCAACCACGGAGATACTCCGACACTAAATATTGATAGCTTTGGACTTTTTTTTTTGGGAAAATTACTTTGGACATAGATACTGTCTTCAATTTACTATTTGGATTTTGGAATGCTAATTTCTGTTATTATCTACATTATAAATAATAAAAATATGTTATTAAAGTATATTCTTTTTTACCTGCTACACTCTTACTTTGTAATGAGTCCGAGCAATATATTCTTTTTCCCCCTTAAAGGAACTTTAAAGGTAGTGACGCTATTGATCTTTTGATATTTGTACGTAGTTCATAGCTAGGAGCATAAATAAATTCTCTGTTGTTCACTAATTCTAATTAGTAGTTTTTTTAAAACGTACAATAGGACTTACTACTTGTTATATGTTGTATTCCTAAGCAACTGGTCCATTTTGTATACTAAACTTGAAGCAAGAAGCAAAGCAACAGATATATAATTACAACTGAAAGCAGAATGTTATTTCCGTATCGATCCATTAGTGTATATACCATAATGTAAATTCCATGTTCTTAATTATTGTTGTTTCTTAGCTTGAGCATTCCTTTTAGGTGCAACTGGAGCAATCTTTTTTATGCTTCCTTTTTTTCCCTTTTGTTTACTTTTATTTTTTTAGTTAGGGGAGAAGAAATCGGTGGCCTCTTTTTAGCAAAAGATGACTTGAACCTGCGTTCCTCCTCTATATTCATGTGGATTTAGGCTACAAACTGTTAGTTAGGCTTAGTAGATGAATTCGAATTATGGCGTTGCAAATTTACAATCCTGAGTGCTATGATGTTATTATTTAAGATTGTGAAATTAAAAATAATTTTAAGCTCGAGTTTATAAATAGGTGCTTGGAATTTTTATGCCTCGTTGAATTGATTTTAATATTCAACCATTGCACATTTAAAATGAAAAGTATCATTCAGAATTTAGACAAGGTTAGTTCTCTTTACAAATAATTTTTTTGTCGCAACGTTAGTCTGATGGTTTGCTTCAGTTGAGTTTTTTCGTTATCAATTTTCTTTTATTCCTTGTTATTTTTTAAGCGTGTGGTGTTTGGTTACTTGGACTGAAAAGAAAAGTTTCTTTGTGTCATGTGTACTACTGCAGAAATGTGTTCCAGTAAGTTCTATTAGATACATTATCCATACCGTTTTGATATTAAGCACATCACCAACCTCAGTATACAAAACTAAATAGGACACCCTCAACTATTGGACTTAAAAATTGTTAATGAGCACCAAAGCAAAATTCTGAAATTTGCACACAGCATGACCAAAAACATTGCAACTCTTTTATTCATGAAAACTTTCCTTTCAAACAATTATTTTCTGTCGAATTGGGGTTGCTGCTAGCTCTCCAAAAGAGGGTAATGCAGTTACTGTGGATGCACAAAGTTCATCCAAGGTTCCCTTTACACAAGTTCCATGGAATCTAAATATAGCCAAATATGAATTGAAGTCTGCTGTGCATGAGATTTTACAAGAGAGGCAGAAGTCTGGTAGTTGGATCTGGGCCAAATGAGATTGTTACAAGAGAGATACAAGTTTTCTTTGATCTCTCTATCATGTTTCTTGAGGGGATCGAGCGGGAGGAACTTGAGTGGAAAAAGATTTTCATAGAAGCTGGGTTCAGTGATTACAAAATTATGTCAGTGCTGGGTGTTAGATCAGTCATTGAGCTCTACCCTTGAACCCTCCAGGAGCAATTACTTGGTAATTGGTACTGTATGTTTGTGAATTGGAATGAGCAACATGTGTGCTATCTTATTGTTTGTGTGTGGGTTGGTGAATAAGTGTACTATCTTAGTTGTATGTTTGCGAGTTCTGAGTTGGTGTGATTAAGTTATCTGTCTTACTACATCACAAATATATGTCAAATGCAAGCAGGTTTATGTAAAATCCGCTGTGCGTGAGAGTCCTTAGTTTTCCTTATGTATAGCCAAATATGAATTGAAGTCTATTGTTCGTCTCCTTATTGTTCTATCTGCAGAATTGGACTGTTCCTCCTCCTCTGCTGAAGACATCGCCTTATTTTCATTATCCTGATATGCATCTATGTACTTACAGAATTGAGCTTGGACAGTATTGGTTCTCAGCCTCTACCCCTTTGTATGCATTGACCTGTCTGGCATAACTCAGGTTCTACTCTTCTCTCAATACTTATTTTTATGCAGTGGTACTCTTTATCCATTGTGTATGCCTATATTACTTGCAATATTTAATAGAAATGGAAGCTAATGCAATGATCATTTTAAATGTTGCATAACTTAAATGTATTACTGCATGAGAAACACAAAAATGTAATGTGAATTACTGAATGTGGAAAATGCTCCTGTCACCATGAAAAAAATATTTTTTTAAGGTTTTCTAACATTTGAACGTCTTTCATCTCAATGGCACCAATGAATCGAACACGAAAGAGAACGTACACGTTGTTTTCTGAAAGCCCTGTGGTGCCTACGTGAGTTTTACTTGACTATCTCTTCCATCTAATTAAAAGTAGACCAAATGTTCAAATATGCTTCTTTTTTTAGATTCAAGAAGTTCGACAACATTGAATTCGGGGATGTAGACATGTCTTGGAGCATTTGTGTGTTGGTAGATGTCAAATTTCCTATTGAAGATAACAGTGATTTGCTTCGATTTATCTTAATAGATGAGACTGTAAGTTCAACGGTAATTCAATTAATAAAAAATTCATTTTTTCTGTTAACTAACATGGTTTATTCTAAACTTAAAAGGGTTCGAAAATAGAAGCTATTGTCAGAGACAGAAATGTTCATATGTTTAATTTAGCACTCAATGAAGGCCGTAAATACATCATTCATCGTGTGCAATTCCAGCCTAATTGCGAGGAAGTTCAGTTTCGGAGCATCCGAAACTCTTGTGAGTGCTTACTAACGAACCGCACAACAGTTGAATCTTCTACATTAATAGTTGATTCAACTCTTATGAGTGCTTACTAACGAACCGCATTTTATGTCATTTGAAGACGTTTATGGATGTCCAAACAAAACATTTGTAGGTATGGTTTAAAATTCCTTGGTAGAAAATATAATATCAAATTTAAACATACAATATTTCATACAGATATAGTTGGAGTGGTCGTTCATTTTGGTGATCTTGAGTACTACGAAACCTTTCCACGTCGTATAGTCAATAGAGAGGTCACTCTCCTACACACAAGGTAAATCTATAGTATTTTCAAAAAAGTATGGTTTGATTAAAACTAATCAGTGCAAAATGTTTAAAATATATCTTCTTATATTTAACTGTATAGGTTTAACTTGTTAGTTGTTCAAGTATGGGATGAGCATTTAACCCAACATGTGCTCAGTCGGTCGGAGGCCAAGGCAAAAAAACATGTGCTTGTTGCAACTATGCTGAAAAAAGATAACAGATATGGTAATTAAACCATCAACCTACAAAATAATAAATACTATTGGCAACGTGTATTTAAAAAAAGTTACTCATGACATGTTTCTCGTAAAAACAGGTTGTGTGGAGACTACACAGTACACAAAACTAGCATTCGCCCAAGATCTTCTTACACAACATGCACTTCAAAGTAAGTTTTTTTAATAAGAAAGCGACTACATTGAAAAGAAAATTACAACAATCTTTTACTAATACATTATTTAAATTATTATTGTAGACTTTCGACACTCTCTGGTGGCAGGAGCATTTGATGTCACATTCATAAAAAGATTTATTGAAAGGAGGTGGCAATACCTAGCTCATGTGGTTACTAAGACTACCGATTGACTATAAATGATGGTGATATGATTATTGATGTAACTGGATGCTGGACATATTTAATTATTCTGATCACATGAATAATTGTTTGTTTGGACATGTTTGGGGAATTTTTTACTATATTAGCCCTGTTAACAATTTTTATCGTGAAAATATATGGGAGTATGTGGCATTGCATTTTGAATGAGAAAATAAAGTAAATGATACAGAGAGGATTTTACTTTATATTAAGTGTTTGCATATGGCAACATCAACAGTTCACCAAGTTCATGATTTTTACCCACTTGGTGAAGTTACAAAAACATCATCCTACACATTATTTAAACTAATAATTTCTTTAATAATAATGTCTGATAGTGGCCTAGCTCTACTTGTGACTTTTGGAGTTGACCATTGAAGACTTGAAAAGCTTTTGTACGAGAAATGCTCTTGAACTCCATCAAAGTGCTCTGTTCATAATTCCGTTGGGCTCACACCCATCATTCTGTAGATCACAAACGATTTTGGCAATTATGTCGCATCATCCAAACCAATCATCAAGGAAAGGGAAAGAAGGTTGCTATGTGGTCATCCCTTTTAATTTTTGCTTATATTATTGTAACTGCGTGATATTAATTGTAAATATGCATGCTATGTTTTTTAAATATCATTTTAGCAGTGATGGATGCACATCATGCTCTAAAGAGACCTCGCATCGCTATTTTGCCACGGCCACCTACTAGCTTATTTATACTTGACAGAAACAATTTTCAAAGTCATAGTTATTCGTCTTCAGACGAAGAAGATGAGCATAATCAAACACCTACGCCATCCACAATTCCACCTCGAAGTACCCTCACGATGGGTGTATCGCTACAAGGCGATTGCTTAAATGGTACAAGCTGTTTTTTCTATGATGTGTGTTCTAATCACAAACATTGTAGCAACTCAAAATAGCTCATTATTCTTACATGCGTTGTACACTTCAGGTAGGATGAATTACCACGATGTTGCTGAAAGTTCTACTGCCATGACAGAGGACCAAAGGCAGCTAAGTTTTGGTCAAGTAGAGGCTCACATTACACCTGAGCAAAGTATGCCAAATCATGGTGGACAGTATGTAAGAAATGCAACCCTTACGGAAGAACAAATACAATCAAGACGTCAACGACAAAATGCTAGGAATGCAGCTCTTACACCAGAGCAAAGACTAACAAGACGAGAACGCGATAGAGCACGTCGTCAAAGTTTAACACCTGAACAAAGGGGAGAGATTAATCCTCGCCCAAGAGCACGTAGACAAAGTTTGGCTCCCGAAGAAAGGCAAGAGTCAAATTCTCGTTGAAGAGAGTGTAGAAGAGAGAGGGATGACATTAACGCTCGTAGAAGATCAGCCAGGCAAATAATTACACCAGATGATAGGCAAGTATTGTTACATGAACGTAATGCAAGCTACGCGAGTAGGAGAGACACCCCATGCTCTGAATCAATTGCAATGCAATGCCCACAGTCAGATGCTTCAGTGGTGATCGATCCATCATCGCATGGCATCTCTACTGCAAATCCCTCAACGCAGTCATTTATTACAGATGATGGTAACATCTACAACTATATTTACCTTTGTAACTACATAATCATTATGAACCTGTACTCGTGAAAAATGACAGGTGGTATAGAAACGATCGTAGAGGAGGATATGGATGAGGAGTACTACATGTTTGCCTGTGGAGGTAGTGCAGACGTCATTTCTCTCTCTTTTATATAGAATTCAACAACTATCATAATCCTCTCAACTTGAATCCATCCAGGTGATGATCAAATAGAGGACAGGGACATTGATGAGCTAGAAGATAACTCTCCAACAGCCTTGAATGTCCAAGATCCGTACAATCATGTGTATAGCTCCGTAGGCTTTGGTCGAGTGTAGATCCTGATGCTAGGCATTTTCGCGAAAACATAAGATTCTTCAATGGTCACTTCTCCTTCACCAGCCTAGGCGTGAGTCTCGACGAGAACTACACCAACATGAGGTCTGGAGTGTACACATTTCGAGCCCACGAACAAATTTACCATAATGTCCATTCCTTTCGCCCAAGCGAATCCGGTCCGAATCATTTGGAGCTCTATTTCTTTGATGACGACCCCAGTCTGAATCACTAGTTTCGTTACTCACCTAGCCTCGATCAGGAAGTCGTGAGGAGGTTGGTCAACATCCTTCGGGACAACCCCTACTCTCAAACTTTCAGGAGCATAGGCCAAGCCGAAAACCTCCAGGAATATCGTGTATCACTGAACATCGACTTACAAATGGATCAACAAGTCTACAACAAGCCAGTAACGTCGGAAGTGGCCGCTGTGTGGGTTGAGGGCAACGAGCGGCGCAAAGATTTCAACCGCAGCGTAATCCTATAAGGCAACAACAATGAGAAGTATAGTATAAAGCCACACTATGGATGCTTCGACCCCCTGTCGTATCCACTCTTCTTCCCAAGAGGAGAACTAGACTGGCATCCACATATCCCGAAGCATGGTGTGCCCCTTGAAGCTGTAATTCGGGCACCGAAAAATAACAATAACGACGGTCACTACGAGGATCAAGGTGAGTATTGCTGCGAATGTGGCATCTCATTGTTATGGATGTCCTAATTTTTTATACATCACCTGACTATGCCCCTCTTCTGCATAGATTCAAATAACCGGCTTTGCATTACTGTAAGAGACTACTATTGCTACAAATTCCAGATGCGTCGTGGGATATTCAATGCCTTATTATACGGCAAGCGACTATTCCAGCAGTACGCGGTTGACATGTACATCAAGGTTGACGGTACAAGGCTGGACTACTTCAGGCACCACCAGAAGGAGATACGAGCCGATCTGTACCAAGGCGTGGTTGATAGCATAGAGTCTGGAGAGAGTCGTGCGCAAGCTATGGGCAAAAGGATTGTGCTCCCAGCTTCATTCATTGGGGGTGATAGAGATATGCAACGAAGGTACCTCGACGCTATGGCCTTGGTGCAGAAGTACGGGAAGCCGGACATCTTCTTGACTATGACTTGCAACCCTAACTAGGAAGAGATAATACGAGAGTTAGAGCCTGGACAGACCCCACAGGATTGCCCTGATCTCATCATTTGGGTATTCAGAGCTAAGCTTGAGAACCTGAAGGAACAACTATTCAAGAGGCATATACTTGGTGTTAGTGTTATGCCCTTGAGGCAATCATTTAGATGATTGTAACATGACTATGTTTATGAATAATAATATGATTATTGGTCCAATGAATGTATATCATTGTATTGATCAACAAGTATGTGACTTGCTTATGAAGCTCTTTACTTAATGATGTAATTCGATAAATATCTCTGATCGGATATCATCGTATAGGACAACGATGAATAGATCAACACATGTAGTGATCGATGATCATGCTTCATAGATCATGGGATATGGAGATATCATCTATACATTGTGGACGCATGTTGAAGAACATGGGTTAGATAGACCCGCAATGGGACACTGCGAGAATGTTTCATTCTTATGTGTCATCGCGTATCTCATACCTAGTAGATGTATGATCCTTAGACCTAGATTGTCATATTCCCTACATGTGTAATAGTTTTCCTTGGGGCTATCAAACACTACTTCCTAACCGGATAGTTATAAAGGTAGCTTTCATGTTTACTATGAAACGTGCAGAGGGAAGTGAGCAGTCAAGATGGAATTTGCCACTCCAATGAAACGGAGATATATGACAAGGCCACTCGTGTGATATGATTAAGGAAGTGCATGGCCATGCCGTGATTGAGGAGTCAATCACAACTTATTAATATATCACGGATACGAGAGATGGATTGAATCATCAAAGGATGACATGCTTCTCGCCTTGAGATCAATCTTCATATACTTGGCAAAGGGATTATTACATGAGTACTTTTGATAGGTTCTCGTCCGATTTGATCATAGTATGTTTGGGAGTTGGCATACTTTGCAAGAAGCCACTACCAACTATTGGATTGAAAAGGAGTTTTCCGAATCCACGTCCAAACGTCGTGAACTGCGCAGGTCACACACTTAATGGTCGGGACGCATTAATTTGGATTGGATCCGTAATTAATGAACCTCGTGGGCTTAGCACGATGGGCCCTAGTTTAGGTTTCATCTCGTGGCTATATAAGGAGGGGAGGAGGGAGGGCGCAGGGTGTGCTTTCCCACAATTTAGGAGTGATTCACTCGAAACCCTAGCCTACTCCTCTCGCTGCCCCTGCCGAGCGACCAGGTGCTTGCACACCGACACACGGTGTTCCATCTCCGGGCGTGTGGACTCATGCGGTGACGCCACGCGATCAGCGGCGTGGGAGGACGATCCACTACATCGACGCAACGACTGCGGCGAGGACGATCCACTACATCGACGCGCGAAGGATTCCGCAACTGCGCGTCTAGTGGTAATCTTATCTATGATCCCCTTCTTGCGAGTAGCTTTCTGGTTTCGCGGTAGATTTTTTTTTTGCTAGCGTAGTATACCGCGTTCCTCTTCAGTGGTATCAGAGCCATCTCGTATAGTTTTGTGATCTGGATGTTGCACATATGATGTGTAAGGTTAGTAGATTGGATCTATTACATGTTCAGCCAGTTCATGTGATGAATTGGTGATGGCAGCCATCGATGAGATCGATCGGTTTAGGGTTTGAGGAATGTGCAAACCGACTCAATCTTGATTTGGGTGAGTCCGTTCATGGTACGACGTTACCCTTACGGCCGGGTTACCGCCATCGTGGTTTCAAACGTATCCATATGGGACCAAGCCAATCAGATTGAGTTGGATTGGGTCAATCTGGTTGATCCATGGTAAGCGCAAACAGATTCAATATTGATTTGGGTGAGTCCGTTCATGGTACAACGTTACCCTTACCGGTCGGGTTACCGCCATCAGGGTTTCTGAAACGTATCCATATGGGACCAAGCCAATCATGTTAGATCGGATTGGGTCAATCTGGTTGATCCGTGGAAATTTTGAGGTGTTTTCCAATGTCGGAAGACATGCCTCTAAAAAATTTCCAGGGTGCTTGCCCCCTTGACCCTGCGGGCGCGCCCCTCGGACCGGAGTCATAGGGTTGCTTTTGTTTAACTCGTTTTGCAGGAATTATGTGAAATGGTATGGCCTATGTGTATGTGATGCATGTAATTTCCACATGGCTCAAGTCTTTGTGTCAAGCCATAAGGCTATTTTAATTATATAACGACTGCGTGTCGACTTGTGATGCTTCAAACCCTCATGTAAAATTCATTATCAAAAGTTGTAAGGAGTTGCATCCATAATGATGAAGACGATGGTATCAAGCAAGGTGGCTAGGTGAACAAACAAGCATGATGATGGAGATCTTAATGCTAAGGGCCATGCTATTTCACAGCTTATTTTGATTTTCTGTGGATGTGTGTTTAATCCTTGCTATTTTCTTTATGCTCATTGCATGTGATGCCATGTTCATAGTAATCTTTGTTCATCCCTATTGTTAAAAATTTTAAATCAAATTGTCCATCCAATTGTTGCACCTATCAAGAATTTAGATCGTTATTGATATGATCGCCAAAGTAGTATATCAATGGCTATCTCAATAGATGATAGGGATGTGTTGGACACATCACGCATAACAATGGTAGATTTAATCAAGCTATCAAAACGGTTTTGGGCTTGAGGACATAAGTGGTTGGGATTTGATTTCATAATGAAGGAACCAATACAAGACAAGTGGTGTCTAGGAAAACACACATGAGGCGGTTTCTTAATTGGCACCGAATACGGAAGTGCTCCCTCCCTCATGTGAGCCCTTGGGGCAGGTTGACCTGGCCATGAGTCAAGTTGATGGAGGCATTCATTACTTGTTTTCATACTCAACAAACAAGAGTTACATATGATGTAATTAGCAAAGGTGTTGCTTACCTATGTCATTAAATTTCTAGCAGTGATGCCAAAGCTCACTAGTGTTTGATGAATATGGATCTTGAATACTCACTATGTGTCTATAAAAGGGACATAAAATAGAAGTGTCTTTAATTAAAAAGTTTAATAAAAGTTTTACATAAACATAGTGCTTAGAATCTTTGCATGTTTTTGTTGTAGTTCAATGGCACCTTCTCCTACTCCCGCTACACTGGTTTTGCTTTGAGATCGGTTTTGGAAAGGGAAAACTGAATGGAACTAATTTTGTTGATTGGTATCGCAACCCGAGAATTGTTCTCAAGCATGAAAAGAAGGACTATGTTCTAGAGAAATCCAATTCTGATGAACCACCGAAAATGCCGCCGCAATTTGAAGGTTGAATATGAAAGCATGTTAATGCTACTCAGAGGTCACCGTCTCATGCTAGTCACCATGGACTCGAGCTCCAAAAGCAATATGAGGACCAGGATGCTTACAATATGATTGTGGGCTTGAAGGGCATGTTTGGGAATCAAGCAAGAGCTG
Organism: Otatea glauca; assembly: GCA_036346275.1. Taxonomy (NCBI): domain Eukaryota; kingdom Viridiplantae; phylum Streptophyta; class Magnoliopsida; order Poales; family Poaceae; genus Otatea; species Otatea glauca. The sequence goes on along the minus strand of CM070717.1, from coordinate 12,780,097 downwards.
AGAGGTATGGTATCTCAAAGCTTTTATTTGCTTGTAAGTCGGTCAAGGCATCAGTCGATCCTCATGTGATCAAGATGATTGGTTACATTGGAAGATTGGAAAAACTTGAGTTTCCCTTAGCCTCGGTTTGGCTACGATGTTATTCTCCGTCTACGCCTCAGAGCTTTGAGCCATTCATTATGAATTTTCATATGAATAGCATGGATAAAAGCCTAACCGAGCTACATGGGATGCTCAAGGTCGCCGAGGAAAGCATTAAGAAAAACCCAATCATGTGATGATGGTTCGTAAAACAACCGCTTTCAAAAAGAGGAAGGCTAAGGTGGGGAACGGGAAAGAGCAAGGGCAAGGGCAAGGGCAAGGCTCAAGATGAGATCGCAAGCCTCAAAACTAAGCTTCGAGCTTAAAGTTGGCCCTCAACTCGATACCCAATGCTTCTATTGCAAGAAATCGTGGCATTGGAAACGGAATCTGAAAAGTACTGCGAGATAAGAAGAATGGAAATGTGGTTTCCACTTCGTATTAATGTTATAGAAATTAATCTTGCTACTTCTTCACTCACTCATGGGTATATGATACCTGTTCGGTTGCTCACATTTGCAATTCGTTGCGGTGATAAAGAGAGAGACTTGGCAAAGGAGAAGTGGATCTTCGCGTGGGAATAAAGCAAGAGTTGCTGGTCTTGCCGCTGGCACATACCCATTGCATTTGCCTTGAGATTAGTTTTAGAACTTAATAATTGTTATTTTGTTCCATCTTTGAGTAGAAACATTATTTCATCTTCTTGTTTGGAACATGAAGGTTATGATTTGAGAATAAAGAACTTTGTTTGTTCGATATTTTTGAATGATATGTATTATGGTCGTTGCCCCATGGTGGATGGGTTGTACGCCCTGAACTCAAGAAAACCTCGTCTATAATATTAATGTAAAAGGCATCGCCTAATGATTTGAACCCTACCTTTTTGTGGCATTGTCGCTAGGTCATATAAATGAGAACGCATGAAGAAGCTCCATGGTGATGGACTTCTAACCTCATTTGATTTTGAATCATTTGAAACATGTGAATCTTGTTTACATGGCAAGATGACAAAAGCCCTTTCACAGGTTTTAGTGAGAGAGCAAGTGTATTATTGGCCCTAGTACATACGGATGTATGTGGACCAATGAGCTCGACTGCTAGGGGTGGGTTTCATGATTTGTAACTTTTACCGATGACTTCAGAGATATGGATATATCTATTTAATGAGGCATAAATCAAAACTTTGAAAGGTTCAAAGAGTTTCGAACGAAGTACAAAATCAACTTGGCAAAACAATAAAACACTTACGATCCGATCGTGGTGGCGAATACTTGAGCCAAGAGTTTGGTGATCATCTAAAGCAATGTGGAATCGTTCGCAACTTACTCCGCCAAGAACGCCTCAATGGAATGGCGTGTCCAACGACGAATGAACTTTATTAGATATGGTTCGGTCAATGATCACCAAACAGATCCGCCATTATCCTTCCGGGTTTCGCTCTAGACAAATTGCGCTCACTTTGAATAGGGTCCCATCAAAATCCGTTGAGAAGACGCCATATGAGATATGGATCGAGAAGACCCATGTTGTCATTTCTCAAGATATGGGGATGTGAGGCTTATGTAAAACGTTTACAATCGATAAACTCGCACCTAAATCGGAAAAATGCTTTTTGTGGGGTATCCTAAAGAAACAAAAGGATATTACTTTTACAAAGAAACGAGAACAAAGTTTTTGTTGCTCAAATGGTGTCTTTTGGAGAAAGAGTTTCTTTCAAAAGAATTCAAGAGGAGTGATGTGTATCTTGATGAAGTTCGAGAATCACATGAATATGTTCAAGCTACCATCGAACCTTCACAAGATGTACAAAGTGTTGTACAACCTGTGGAAGAGACTCCACTTCACGTAGGTCGGGAGGCCACGCCATCTACCTATAAGATATGGGAGTGACATATTATTGTTGGACAATGATGAGCCCACGACTTACGAAGAAGCAATGATGGACCCAAACTCGAAAAATGGCTTGAAGCCATGAGATCCAAATTCAATCCATGCATGACAATCAAGTTTGAAACTTGGTCGACTCTCCCGATGGTGTAAAACCATCGAGTGCAAATGGATTTTCAAGAAAAGATAGACGAGATGGAAATGTTCAGATCTATAAGGCACGGTTGGTGGCAAAGGGTTTCAAACAAGTTCAAGGAGTTGACTATGATGAAACTTTCTCACCGTAGTCATGCTCAAGTCTGTCCGGATCATTTTAGCTATTGCTTTGCATATTTTGATTATGAAATATGGCGATGGATGTCAAAACAAAGATTCCTTAATGGGAATCTTTCCGAGGATGTATACATGATATAACCTAAAGGTTTTGTTGATCCTAAATATGCTAAAAGGGTATGCAAGCTTCAAAGATCCATTTATGGGTTAAAGCAAGCATCTCGGAGTTGGAACATTCGCTTTGATGAAGTAGTCAAAGGTTTTGACTTTATCAAAAATGAAGAAGAGCCTTGTGTTTACAAGAAGGCTAGTGGGAGCGCACTTGTATTTACGATTTTGTATATGGATGACATATTATTGATCGGGAATGACATTCCTATGCTTGAAGATGTTAAGACTTCATTGAAAAGGAGTTTCTCAATGAAGGACTTGGGAGAAGCATGCTATATCTTGGGCATAAAAATCTATAGAGATAGATCAAAAGGTTAATTGGATTAAGTCAGAAACGTACATTGACAAGATATTGAAAAGGTTCAATATGCATGAATCCAAGAGAGGTTTCATGCCAATGTCACATGGCATCGACCTGCAAGAATCGGTGTCCTTCGACATTTGATGAGCGAGACAGATGAGCAAGATTCCATATGCTTCACTATTGGGTCTATTATGTATGCCATGATCTGTACACGCCAGATGTCTCATATGCTCTAAGTGTCACGAGCGGATACCAAGCGGATCCTCGTGATGGTCATTGATAGCCGTAAAAATATCCTCAAGTACTTGAGAAGAACTAAGGGTATGTTCCTTGTTTTTGGAGGTGAGGAAGATCTGCTGCAAAGGGTTACACCGATGCAAGCTTCCAAACCGACAAAGATGATTTTCGATCGCAACCGGTTTGTGTTTACACTTAATGGAGGAGCAGAAGTCGGAAGAGTTCCAAGAAAACACGGTGGCCGACTCTCTGATGAAGGAGTACATTGCGGCCGGAGGCCGCAAAAGAAGCCGTGGATTAAGAAGTTTATCACGAGCTTGGTGTGGTCGCTAGTGCCTCTAGTCCAATGGACATCAATTGTGATAATAGTGGTGCCATTGCACAAGCAAAAGAGCCTAGATCACATCAGAAGTCTAAACACATACTCCGTCACTTTCACCTTATTCACGAGATTGTGGATAGAGGTGACGTGAGAATATGCAAAGTACATACGGAAGCCAATGTGGCCGATCCGTTGACAAAGCCACTGCCACAGCCTAAGCATGAGGCGCACACAAGGTCTATTGGTATTAGATACTTAATTGATTGACTCAAGTGCAAGTGGGAGATTGTTAGTGTTATGCCCTTGAGGCAATCATTTAGATGATTGTAACATGACTATGTTTATGAATAATAATATGATTATTGGTCCAATGAATGTATATCATTGTATTGATCAACAAGTATGTGACTTGCTTATGAAGCTCTTTACTTAATGATGTAATTCGATAAATATCTCGATCGGATATCATCGATAGGACAACGATGAATAGATCAAGACATGTAGTGATCGATGATCATGCTTCATAGATCATGGATATGGAGATATCATCTATACATTGTGGACGCATGTTGAAGAACATGGGTTAGATAGACCCGCAATGGGACATCGCGAGAATGTTTCATTCTTATGTGTCATCGCTGTATCTCATACCTAGTAGATGTATGATCCTTAGACCTGAGATTGTCATATTCCCTACATGTGTAATAGTTTTCCTTGGGGCTATCAAACACTACTTCCTAACCGGATAGTTATAAAGGTAGCTTTCATGTTTACTATGAAACGTGCAGAGGGAAGTGAGCAAATAAGATGGAATTTGCCACACCAATGAAACGGAGATATATGATAAGGCCACTCGTGTGATATGATTAAGGAAGTGCATGGCCATGCCGTGATTGAGGAGTCAATCACAACTTATTAATATATCACTGATACGAGATGGATTGAATCATCAAAGGATGACATGCTTCGCCTTGAGATCAATCTTCATATACTTGGCAAAGGGATTATTACATGAGTACTTTTGATAGGTTCTCATCCGATTTGATCATAGTATGTTTGGGAGTTGGCATACTTTGCAAGAAGCCACTACCAACTATTGGATTGAAAAGGAGTTTTCCGAATCCACGCCCAAACGCACGTGAACCCGCAGGTCACACACTTAATGGGCTCGGACGCATTAATTTGGATTGATCCGTAATTAATGAACCTCGTGGGCTTAGCACGCCGATGGGCCCTAGTTTAGGTTTCATCTCATGGCTATATAAGGAGGGAGGAGAGAGGCGCAGGTGTGCTTTCCCACGGTTTAGGAGTGATTCACCAAACCCTAGCCTACTCCTCTCGCTGCCTCGCCGAGCGACAGTGTGCTTGCACACCGACGCACGGTGTTCCATCTCGGGACGTGTGGACTATCATGGTGACGCCGCTGCGACATGGCGTGGGAGGACGATCCACGGCAAGGCGAGGACGATCCACTACATCGACGCAACGATCGCGGCGCAGGACGATCCACTACATCGACGCGAAGGATTCCGCAATCGCGCGCCTAGTGGTAATCTTATCTATGATCCCCTTCTTGCGAGTACCTTTCTGGTTTCGCGGTAGATTTTTTTTTGCTAGCGTAGCATACCGCGTTCCTCTTCACTTGGCACAGTAGCTGCTTATGTGTACGTCATCGAGTTCCAGAAGAGGGGTCTTCCGCATGTTCACTTCCTTCTTATCATGAAGGGAGGGTACAAGCTCACATGTCCAGAGAAGTTTGACTGTCTCATCTCCGCTGAGCTCCCAGACAGGAACAAGTACCCAGAGTTATACGAGATGGTCATTAAGCATATGATGCATGGCCCATGCGGAGTCTTAAATCCGAAGAACGTGTGCATGCAGGAAGGTAGATGCAAGAACTACTAACCACGTCATTTCAATGCATCTACAATACAAGGCAAAGACTCATATCCCTTATACAGGAGAAGGGATAATGGCCGCCATGCAAAGGTTTGAGGGCGATGCTTGACAATAGGTGGGTAGTGCCATACAACCCTTACCTTATGAGAAAGTACAACTGCCATATAAATGTGGAGGTTTGCTCAAGCATAAAAGCCGTAAAATACCTATTCAAGTACATTTACAAAGGCCACGACCGTGCTTCTATAGCTCTCAATGAACCTGATAGCAACGGAAACATTGACGAGATCAAACAATTTAGGGACGCTAGGTGGGTTACCCCACCAAAAGCTCTATGGAGGATCTACAGCTTCGACCTTAGCAAGATCTCTCCACCTGTATTGCAAATGCAGCTACATCTATCGAACATGCACATGGTCTCATTCTCCGTGGGCCAAGATCTTCATGATGTTGTTGCCCAACATGACATCGAGAGGACCATGCTGACAGAGTATTTCATGATGAACCGAACATGCGAGGAGTATCGAGGGATCTTGTACAGGGATTTTCCAGCGGCATTTATTTGGAGCCAGGACTAAAGCAGTGGAAGAACAGGGTAGAACGAACACAAGTTGGCGAGACCGTGTCACCGTCCAACGACGGGAGCGCTACTATCTAAGGGTTCTTCTAAACCACTTACCTGGTGCCACCTCCTTTGAAGAACTCAGGACGGTGAACCATATAGTATACCCATTCTTCCATGAAGCCGCTGAGAACAGGGGACTAATCGAGGCTGACAACACCCTAGAGGAGTGTCTTACTGAGGCTGAGCTATTCCAGATGCCTTCATCGCTCAGGAGGCTCTTTGCAACTATACTGGTATTCTGCGAGCCAAGTGACATGTGTGGGCTTTGGGAAAGGCACCTTGAGGGAATGTCAGATGATTACCGCCATTCCCATGCATGCCAACAGACGATTGAGTAGATGGTGCTGTTGGACATCAGAAATATGCTGCAATCGTGGGGAAGGACATAACATCATTTCCTCTCCCTGTTATAGATGAGTCTCACGACAACGCCGATATAGAGGCCAGAGAGATATACGAGGAGTCAACAATCCAGGTCGACGATGAGCATATATCTCTATCGTCCTCCCTCAACCCTAAGCACATGGCAGCGTACGTCGACATATTTTCTTCGGTTGACAGTGGCGATGGAGGTGTCTTCTTCGTAGATGGCTCGGGAGGCACCGGAAAGACATTCCTATATAAAGCTTTACTTGTGAAGATCCGAGGTGAGCGCAAGATAGTAGTGGCAACCGCGACGTCGGGCGTAGCCGCATCCATCATGCCTGGAGGTAGGACAGCGCACTCGAGGTTTAAGATCCCACTCAACATTACAAATGGGGCGGTTTGTAGCTTCACAAAGCAAAGTGGGACCGCTAAGCTTCTTTAGCAGGCGTCATTAATGATATGGGACGAAGCCTCCATGACGAGGCGACAGGCGGTGGAGGCCTCGGCGAGCATGCCGACATCATGGCCAACGGATCCGCTGCTCGCGGGAAACGATCGTGGTTTGGTGGAGACTTCAGCGGTTCTCACCGTTGTTCGTAAGGACGAGGACACAATAACTGACGCGACGCGTAAGTCATACCTATGGGATTGCATGCGCAATGGGCTCAGACGTAATATGAGGGCTTAGAGGATCCCGAGCACGCAGAGTACCTATTGCGGATCGGGAATGGTATCGAGGAGATCAATGAGGATGGTTGCGTGCGGCTTCCCGACCAGATCTATGTGCCATATATGGGAAATGGCACAGACATCGATAAACTCATACAGAGTGTTTTCCCTATGCTGGATGACAATCTATCGGATGCCAACTATATCACATCTCGAGCCATCCTATCAACCCGAAACGAGTACATTGATAGGATCAATATGAAGATGATTGACCTGTTTCATGGGGAGGAGATGGTGTACCATAGCTTCGATTCTCATGGAGGATGATCCCCATAGCTACTACCCTCCCGACTCCTAAACACCGAATTTCTAACGGTCTACCTCTGTATGTACTTAAGCTCAAGATTAACTGTTCGGTGATACTGTTGAGGAACATTTACCCTGCAAATGGACTATGCAACGGGAGAAGACTTGTAGTCCGAGCATTCCAAAAGAACACTATAGATGCCGAGATTGTGCTTGGCCAGTGTCGGCGTTTCGAGCACCGGCAAGTAAATTTGTAAGTCTAAGGGGCCGCACGTTCCCACTCCCTGAATGGTTAGACTCAAAGCCCAATATGTATACCGTTCGGCCAATGTCCCTACCCAGCCTGTGATGGTATGGTATTGTCTTTAGGGCGGACGCTATACAAAGGTTTACAAGAGCGAGCTAAGAGCCTCAAAGACAAGAAAGCTCGTTGCTCGTCTGCAGTGTCCCCTCTCCTCAGTGGGTTCCCGCTTTTTTTATACAAAGAAGAGGGGCAGTTACCTCGAGAGTTGGGAAGGGCGAGGTGACCTATGCTAAGAGCCGTCCTTCT